>ML268089.1:53826-131692 GCA_005239495.1 Nicotiana undulata
ACGCCTAAATAGGAAAATTATAGCTACTAAGATTCTGTATTTAATGCATTGTATCTTTTTTGTAGAAAAACTGTTAACATGGCGGATAATTTCTAAACAATGGACATATTTACGGGTTCAACTGAACTCATAACTTTTAACGCATAGTAAAAATTTGTATGTAAAATTTTTTTAAATTACAAAAATAGTAAATGTGAACCATAACTTTAAAAATATAATGAGTTCAATGTTAAAAGCATTAAAATTAAAACCATATGATTTAAATCTTGGAATAATTATTGAAGTAGCTGCTGCTATATAAAAGATACATCAATTATGTCAAATACTCTATGATGTTACTATATATAAGTGAATTCTTTCTTCCAACTTTCGTATATAATTATCATATCTTTTCGTGCATGTTGTTTCTCGAAGCTTTTAGGATCCACAATTAAATGTGTAAATCTATTACGTACTTGATTTGCTTTATTTTTCTTTTAATCACGTTTGGCGTTAGAAATTTCATTTTTTGTTTTGAAGTTTGTTAATTCCAGTCCTTTAATTTCCTTTAGCTCATGAGTTACCTCATATTGGAGTTTTATTTTCGTTTTACTTTTCAATTTTTGCTGTTGCTTTGTTGATCTTTCTGCTTGGTTTTTATTTCTATGAAAGACATCTAAACTAGTTAAATTTTTGTTTCCAATTTTCTTTTGTTTGCTCTTAATTTTTCTTGTTTATCACTTTTTGGAACTTGACGTGCTTTACAGCTTGTTTGATTGTTACTCATTATATCGTATTGTATTTTTATCCCAAAACAATGTTTATTTTGATTGTTTCATTAAAATTGGTTGTATTGTATTGTTAAATTCATTATTCAGAAACAATAAAAATTCCTATTTTTTTAAACAACCGATTTTCAGTGGTGCGATTGTTTCCTATTTTTTTTTCCAATTATACCTAACTAATTACTCCATAATTCAATTTTATCCTTTACCTTTTATTATTTATTTTAATTCTAAATCTCCTACCTATAACCTACTTTGTCTTTGTCCTCTTTTTCCAAAACTTCTGCCGATTCTAACTCCAACATAAAATTTCTAATTTTGTTAGAATTTACATGAATTTAATTGCTTAATCTATTTATAAGACATATTTGGTGATAAATTAGAAGAAAGGGGTTTTCTTAAATTATTTTTACTTGTAATTATTGATCAATTTAATATTTAAACAATTAAGACTATTTTAGTAAACTTATCAATTACAGTAGACGATACAGTCAAACCAAACAGCAAAATGTTAAAAACAAATAATACAATGTATCCAAATATTGTATACCTCAAAACGATATAGTACAATATATACCATACTAAATATTATGAAACGATGGGTAACAAACATGTAAACAATCTGTTACCTAAATCTGCGTGCCTAAGTATCTTAAGTTCTTCCCAGAGTGTCAGTCTTAATAGGAAATATTTTCTTAATTAATGGCAATTTTTGTTATTAGAAGTTAGAGCATCGTAATAGGATCCGTCGTAACCCTTCGGGTTATCCAGTTAGTTTGGAGGGCGGTTATCCGTACGGATGACGTGGGATGCCTTCTGAAATAAGCCTAGTGCGGTTTACATTCCAGTGCGCACAAATTCTTTCTTCCAACTTTGATAATTCTCATATCCATTTGTGGCTGTTTCTGGAAGCTTTTAGAAAAGTCCTCATCTATTGCTTGACTTACTCTTAATCTTCTTTTATTCAGGATTGGCGTTCCAAATTTCGTGTTTTGGACTTTGTTCATACCTTTTGTTGTTTGTGATGGAACTCTTATAGTTTGGTTTTTCGTATTAGTTCATGAATTGCCTCATTATTGGAATTTTGTTTTGGTTTTACTTTTCATTTTTGCTGTTGCTTTGTTGATCTGGTTTTTATTTCTATGGAGCAGGTGGACAGTGCACTCACTTTTAAAATTTTATTTCAAAGTAAATAAGTTTTGGACTGGAAATTAGATTAAAGTAAAGCTGAATTCAATATTAACTTGATCAAGAGGATGATCTAAAGTAATAAATTAGATGAAGTTAAGTTTGTCCAGTGAATGAGAAATTTATCCAAATTACCCAGTTCACTTAGCTAGTTTGGAAACAAATAACTCATGTGCCAGACCATGAACAAATTTACATAATAAACACAACTGTTATCTCATTTCATATGCAATCACAAGTACATAAGCAAACTGTATTACTATTACTTACCATAACATGCTTTTATTCAAACACAAACACTCAAGAAAACATTAACACACTCGCGAAGTAGAAAACAAAAGATATGATGTGCTTGATTATCATTGCAGCAGAAACCATCTTTAATAAGCCAAGTTGCATTTCTCTAAGGAACAAATGCACCGTTGTACTTTTTCACAGCCTCTCTGCTATCAAGTGTTCCATTGTATTTCATATGTGCTGGTGACACGGGTTTTAAGTTAGCATACCTTTTCTTCGCCTCACTGCTATTGATGGTTTCTTTTGGTGGGATGATTGAACCATAGCGGGGTTCCTCATATGGAGATGGAAAAGACTTACCGCCCTGGATTTTGTCGGGGTAATAGTCTTCCATTTGTGGACTGTAGTGTTCCTTTTGTGGAGACGAAGGGGTAAATGAAGGTTTCCAACCTCCTGTTTCATAATCAGGGTAGCTTTGTTTCATTTCAGGTGTTGAATGTGATGTTGGAGGGTGTGGTTTTTGCTTATCAGCAGGGGAAAACAGAGGTTTCCCACCTTGTGGTTTATTCGGGTAACTTTCTTTATTTTGAGGTATTGGATTTGAAGTTGGATAGTGTGGTTGTTGTGCAGAACCAGTGGAAAAATGAGGGTTTGCATCGTGTGCTGTCTCAGGGTAACTTTCTTTTCTTTGATGCATTGGACTTGAAGTTGGTAAGTGTGATTGTTGTGTATAAACAGGGGAAAACAGAGGCTTCGCGCCATGCGCTGTTTCAGGGTAACTTTCTTTCCTTTGAGATGTCGGATAAGAAGTTGGTGACTGTGATTGTGGTGTATAAACAGGGGAAAACAGAGGCTTCGCGCCATGCGCTGTTTCAGGATAACTTTCTTTCCTTTGAGATGTCGGATAAGAAGTTGGTGACTGTGATTGTGGTGTATAAACAGGGGAAAACAGAGGCTTCGCGCCATGCGCTGTTTCAGGATAACTTTCTTTCCTTTGAGATGTCGGATAAGAAGTTGGTGACTGTGATTGTGGTGTATAAACAGGGGAAAACAGAGGCTTCGCGCCATGCGCTGTTTCAGGATAACTTTCTTTCCTTTGAGATGTCGGATAAGAAGTTGGTGACTGTGATTGTGGTGTATAAACAGGGGAAAACAGAGGCTTTGTGCCATGCGCTGTTTCAGGGTAACTTTCTTTCCTTTGAGATGTCGATTTAGAAGTTGGTAAATGTGGTTGTTGTGTATAGCCGGGGGAAAACAGAGGCTTCATTCCTTTTATTGGTTCAGGGTAACTTTCTTTCCTTTCGGTTGTCGGATTTGATTTTGGATAATAGGATGGTTGTGTAGAAACAGGTGAAGCCAGAGGCTTTCCACCTTGATTGCTCTCAGGGTAACTCTCTTTTCTATGAGGAGTTGAGTAAGATGCTGGAAAATGTGATTGTGGTGCATAAGTAGGAGAAGCCAAAGTGTTATTACCTTCCTCAAGGATCTTCATAGCAGTGGTAATATCATTTGTGGCCTGGCTAAGTGGAGGACTAGTTGTTTTGTAACCTCCATTGAATTTTGGCTTGCCATAATCATCTTTGGTGTTGCTATATGGGCTTATTCCTCCTGATCTTGGTGGTGAATCCCATTTGTTGTTGACCCCATAGTCCTTGAAAGGGCCAGCCTTGGGAGAATCCGCGGAGTGAGTGAAGCTAGGCTTTTCATAACCATCTTTCCTGTACGAATATGGACTTGATTCTCGATTATCATGGAGGTGCAATCCTTCAAACTTATTGCGAAGAGGGCTCACACTCCCACTATACTTGGGAGAGTCATGATCTTCACTCCAACTAGGCTTAGTGCTCCACTTTGGAGAGCTCAAAAGAGTGGGATGAGTTGGTCGACTAGCTTCATTATGAACTTTATCAAAGAAGTCATGGACCTTTCTAGGACTATGATTGTCCCATTCGTCGTGCACATTGTACTCCTCTAGAAGACCTCTCGAATCATAACTACGACGAACTTCAACAATTCTTTGAGCTCTCACCACATAGCCCTCGACGCCACCAATGATAACAGGGTAGTCACTTACAGTAGTAATTGGCTTCCCCCAATCATCTTGGTATGGATCCTTGCCATAACCAGCCATAAACTATTATTTAGACTATAGCTTATTACTTAGTTTTTTTCCCCCTTGTTTGGTTTTAATTAAGTTATAGTTGTTCCTTATATAGAGAAGTTGAGTTAAGTTGTACGTGTATACATTCTCTTCTTTATTCTGTTTCTACTGTTAAATCTTTGGATTCTCTTAGCTTTGTCTATAATGTGAAAGAACCAAATTCTCCTACTTTGCCTGGCTATGAGGTTTTCGTTTCCCATTGGTTGATTTTCATGAGAGGGCTAACAAGGCCAAGAAGGAAACATGTAACAAGAGATTTTTTTTGTGAGAATAGTTGAGGGTATAAGAGATAAATGTGAATATTTCAATCTTCAAGTAAAGAATAAGATTACTCCAATTTGAACCTCCAAGAAATAGAACAAGCTACTAGATAAGGATATTTGCTATTGGAATAGAATCTCTTACTTTTACTTGAAGTGAACTCCAGTAAATCTCTATTCCATGGAACTTAACTTTTAATGTTTTCGGAAACCAAATAGGAGTATGACTTTTGGGGAAAGAAGTATTGGCTATTTGAAAATTCTAACATTTTACGTGGCACTATTTCTTTGTTAGTATGTTTCAAAAAGAACTGGCATCTTTTTTATAATTGAAAATAATTCAATTTTAAACTTGTCATTTACTCTTAATTATTTCAGCATTCGTTATATTGGAAGGGAGAATATGTATTTAAAAGAGAATCAGGTGCAAACTTATCTGGATGAGATAATGAACCATAATTTTTGTTCTGCCTCAGTTCTTCAGTTATATTCATCCACTTCAGCTCTAAAGTCCAAACAAATAGTTCGGAATCCGAATATTATGCTTCTTATGGACGGTATATTATCCTCTTGCTAATGTTGAAAACGACCCCAAAAAGATATGGTCATTTTAAGTATACATTTATAACGATCAGATTTATGTCTCTTCGCTAAAACTGGTAGTTGAAAGTCAAATTTCTTGTAGTGGATCAACTGCAGTTGATGCACATGTTGTGATGTTAACAGGGATTAGTAACCAGGGACGGATCTACCTCTGCCCTAGCGGTGTAATATTCATCGATAATCTTTACTAATTATTTATATATAATTCAAATGAAAAAACAAGAAAAAAGTAAAAGGAAATAAGTGACACCCCCTGTCACACAGAGGCGTCTAATATCTATGCAGGGCCGTGAATTCGAACCTACGTAGCCTCATTCTATGTTACTTTTGTACTACTTGACTAACAATACATTTTTTAAATTTGAGGGATGCTGCATTGTAAGTTGTGTTATTTCTTTTTCCTGATTGTTTTTTTTAAATATGTTATTATTACAGTAATTTTTTTATTTGCTCACGTCTAAAATGATGACATCGCTTAAAAAAACTCCTGCGTACGTCACTAATAGTAACTGTAGTTGAGTTTTCATATTCAGTGGCTTAGCTTGGAAATTGAACTAAAGTAGGATCAAAGTGGTACCTAATCTAAAGACCCTTAAGATCATAGGTGCAATATGTACATAATCTTTGACAATTAAAACAATATCTGCAGAAAAATTAAAATTGTTTCTGCTTGATCAAGTTCTATCTGACACTGATGCAAGTTATGCTAAAGATTTGATATTGTCCTTAAGTCATTGGTGGAAAGCTTGCTCATATTAGGAGAAAATTTTCATATACCAACATAAGATTGAACCATGAATACGTATACATCATCTACCATAAAAATAAATCTAACTTCTAACTCAACACCTAATAATCAAATGTTGGGACATCATCAAAAGTAGCAGAAAATGCTCTATATGTGGTCCGATCAATGACGCTTCGGTAAGGATCCTCCTCTCTTTTCTTAAGCAAATAATTCATGCTATTTTGAACTTCAGATTTTATATGTAAGTACAATTCTCTTGCTTTCACTCTGTCTTTCAACAAGTCCTGCCTTCCCTTTGTATGAATAGGCTTTCCAAACAAGTAGTAAAAACGACCGGGTAACTTAGGTAAAATGCCTGGGAGATACAACGTTTGATTGGCAACCTCCCCGGTCATGCCCGTCCTACAGAAATGTAAAGAACAGTTAAGAGGATATAACAATAAATGGTTCAGAATGAAAGAGGCAAGACTCAAGAGAGAAAGGAGCAAATAGGGAACCATGAATGAACCTGACTGTTACACCCATCCTCGTAGCCAGTTCGTTGTCACGCCTTATCTGATCACTCAATATAGGAATCTTTTTTAGGTCGTCATAGTCGAGAATTAACTGCAATCAGAACAGCTAAGATCAGGCAAGAATATGTTGAGAAATGGTGTACATAACTGGTTCCATTTCCAAGTATGAATAAGTTACTATATACAGATCAAAGAGACAAGTGAATAGTTCTTCCTTGTTCTCCTTTTATTTTCTACTGAGTTAAATTTCTCTTATAAAATTAATTTCTTCGAAATGGCAATATACCCAAGAGAGAGAAAGAAACTCTCTGCAACTTCCAAATATGAAAGGAGACTAGCTAACAGTTAAACGTGATCAAAGCTTTTAAGGGAAATATTATCATGGAACCAAAAAGCATCATTATTTATTCTAATGTTGCAAACGAAAATATATGCATTAACAAACCTGTGCTATATCATCTTCCCCAACAACGCCAAATGGCACAATTGTCGCGCCAAATTTTGCAGCCATTCTGATGAATTCTGGTTGGTCAGGCCAAATCACCTTGTACTCTTCTCCCTATCACAAATATAAAACCATCAACATAGAAAATAACATCACAGGGAAAACCCCTAACTTGATGACAATGAGGTTATTGTTATTTTCTTGTCATTCCGATGAGGTACACTAGAGGACAGCCAGTCACCGGTCTTTCTCATCAACAGATCAACTTACCTTTGTGAATAGCAGTTAAAAAGAAGCACAGAAAAATTTAAACCAAATCCATTTCGAAGCAAACGTTTCCCAAAAAAGAGGTGTTATTCTCACTTTGTTATTGGGAGTACCGGTGGTAACATATCACTAGATCAGCTTTGTCGAAGTTCAAGAATGTATGATGCTTGCTGTTATGTTAGAAGTGAAGTGTAAAAGAGTTAAAAAGATAGAGTTAGAATATTTCAAGATCCAATTCTTAAGTAAGATATATCCACATTGGGCAAATATTATGCACTAAAGTGCGTCAGGCATTCATCATATCGTCAAGTAATTGATACATCAAGTCTCTTCTCTTATTCTCCATCAAGAAAGCCCTGCTTTGTCATTTTTTCGTTGCTAGATGTCTTCATCAAATTCACAAACAAAATGAGCTTTAATTGCTCATTAACGTCACTGACATCATAAATAATTTTTTCATTTCCAGTTAAATTAACGTCCTCTTCTTACACCCTTGACATTCCAGTGTATGGAACTAACGAGAAGTAACAGACAACCTAAAACTCTAAAACTTTTCCAATATGTCCAGTTATATTCTTAACTAACTTGATGGGAAGTTCAGCCAAGTTATAAGAATCATGAACTAACACATTATGCATTTTAATTAAATAACACAGAGAGATATTTATACACATGCAGAAATGTAGTTTTCCGGCATAATTTCACCATCTAACAACTATGAAATGTTCTATAAAGAAACACTCTAACTAGACATGTGTATATCATTGGTTAGCTTGCCACCATGTGGAGACAATTGGCTAAGGTGAATAATTACAAGACTGTTAAGAATCTCCTCTGTGAGCCTTTCTGTTCAGCACTGGCCTTACTTTTAGCTAACAGTTTTTGTCCTTTTCTGAAGTGAGTTATTTGTAGCTGTCCTTAGTTGCAAGGAAATTCCATCTTTATGCTTTTAGGCATATATGAGGGGCATACTCCCCCATGACTCCACTATTCATTAAATTCCTCTAGTTACAGAAGAAAATGCATCTACGAGCAGAGAATTCCAATATTAAGTACCAGTAATTCACATCCTAGCGAAAAGGTAAGGAACTGGAGTCGAGAATGATTTTAAAGTGCATAACAATTTACCAGACTTGTAGGAGAAGGCATGAACAGCAATAGTACAAGGCTTCCCATTTAAGAATAATATGGAAGATGGAATTAACCAAGGGAAGATTATGACGCACCTTACGATGTAAGGCCTCACGAGCACCACCAGGATACAGCAGAACATGTGACTTTGTTGCAAGCAACTTAAAAAAGTTGCTGGCACTGACAGGCGTAGCTCCATATAGTCTCAGCATATCAAAGATTGAGCTTTCGTTAGTTTCACTCTCAATCAACTGAGTGAACAATGTTGGATGTGCTATACCACGAAGTAAAATTTTCTTCTGCCTCAAATATTCTTCAACAAGAGGGATTACTTCTAAACCCATAAGCATGTGATAACCAACCAACAATACAGGGCCTTCACATGGGACCCCTGCTAGACCTCTTACAATTTTCCCATTTTCCATTGTGGACAACATAACTGAACCAGTAAAATTGAGATACCATCTGCAATATCATTTTGCATTATATTAGCCACAAGGTGCAAGATATTAACACACATGCATTATAAGTCAAAAGGTAGCTGAAAAGTTGTTAGTTTGATTGGTGTATTAAAGGAAAAAAGAAAGACTAATGCAATTCAGTTATACCCAACACCTTCCTAAAAAATAAATCGCTCCAACTTCAATTTCCTTCTTACAGGTTTGACCAAATAAAGGAGCATGAGCTTTTGCATAATGATAGTTTTCATCCCAAAGTGATGGACGTTATAGGTTCAGAATTCAATTCAGCACTCTCGTCAAGGGATCAGACTCCTTACTCCTAGCAGGGTTGTAGTTAAAACTTCAATTTCCTTCTTACAGGTTTGACCAAATAAAGGAGCATGAGCTTTTGCATAATGATAGTTTTCATCCCAAAGTTATGGACGTTATAGGTTCAGAATTCAATTCAGCACTCTCGTCAAGGGATCAGACTCCTTACTCCTAGCAGGGTTGTAGTTAAAACTTTATACATGATGTCTTATCATTTTCTAAAGGCGATTAGGTAATAAACTTATGTCTACATGAAACTGTGTTCTTTTTACACCCTTGCCATGTTAGTTCTTTCCTTTTTGCATTAAAAATTATTGTTAGGAATTAAAGAATATACACTACATAACTAGATGGAATATGCACGAAATGAAGATCATACATCTGAACAAATATTAACATGTTACTTTCTCTCATTAGCAAAGTTTCAAATTATATCACATAGAGCGTTCTCAGTGAAAATCCTTGATATATCTGTTGCATAACTAAAACACATTTACTTTGCCCAACACTTTCAGGTATTTCATCCAAAACAATAAAGCTGCAAGGAGGAATCGACAAGCTTGGTCACAAGTAGAGAATGAAACAAAATGGCAAAACCATGAGCAGGCCGAAAAGGAGAAAAAAGGGAACAAAATATAAAATTACTGAAGAGGCAAATGGCAAGATTACCAAAGATCATTCAGATACTTCTAATGGCTATGTCAGTCATTTATGTCTATCAGTGCTGCAGCAAGTGCCAACAAGGAACTGCTACATGAACAAAGTGACTGTACTCTGAGCAGAGGTGAGATAGTTGAAAGAAATTAAAATGTGTTCAAGTGAATAGATATTTATTGCTGCATCGAAGCAAGTAGGACATGCATATGCTTCACATGGACATACATATACACATGGAGATAGAGAGACTCGGGAAAGAGGATGAATGTACATAAAGAAGCAAATATGTGCTTTATACACGTGGAAACATGGAATCATCGATGTAGATACTGCTCGCTAACGGCTTAAATATGGTGGTAGCTTTTTGCAGATACATACATTTTATAGGTTAAAATGGAGGACTGTATCTGTTTGGTTTTTACCATGCTGTTTTAGTGTGTCAATGGAGCTTTTCGAGCAATGTAACCTTAATTCCAAGAAACAAGTTCAAAAGAGAAGTTTTTAGAAGAAAAAAAGTTCAAAAGAGAAGGATGACAAATTAGCGTCATTCCCCTGGTTGTTTCAACTAGTTCAATCACCCCTTCCTCCAATCACTTATTCAAGTAATTTTGTCTACCGCGTGGACATTCAACGATGGTCTATCAGTGAAGACTTTGGCCAATCACTAGATTCAAATTGACTCAACCTTCCTTATATTGCAGCAGGGATTTCCTGTCTCCTTTTCCAATTGAAGATTAATGACCTTACACAAATCGCAGCCGACCAAAGCCTGATCTTGCATTGTGGAACTTTGTTAGGTAGTGACTATTTTATTGTTGTAAATGGAAGTCAGCATAGGAATTCATCACAGATTGTTAAACATATATTTGCTTCTCCACGTCTTTATCGATAAAGGGTAACAAATAGAGGTTACTTGAATATTTTGTCAAAGTAGGTGTGGTTCACAATTAGTCATATAATTTAAACTAATGTTAAGATGTAGTTCAAATCAGCCTATATTTGTATCACATATGCTCGACTACACAAACATATGTATTCTACTACAGACCGCACCGGGAAAGAAAAGATCATGCAAACAAGAGGGAAAAAGCACAATGAGAAACAAAAAAGAACTACTGGGAAAAATAGAAAAAGGAAAAAAGGGATAAGCTTATGCTCGATGATATGCTACAACCAAGTATTTGCCTGATGCACCTTATGCTCAAATAGTCAAATTACCTGAAGTCCTGGACTGCTTTCTTGAACTCTGACATACTAGGAGGCAGAAAATCCATGACATAATCATGCCTTTTGGAATGACGATATTTACTAGTACCTTTGATGATGGATAGCAGATTAATACCATCTTCCTGCACAATTAAAACTGCAGTCAACCAACTGCTACAGAATCCATCCACATAGCATAAGGTCATGTTACAGGAATACAGCTACCAGTCACCAGACTCACCAAAAACCATAAGAATTCAAAAACAAGCTCTAATTTTCTGTCCTTTTATTAGATTTTCTACTGCAGATTTCAGACTATTTTAAAAAACTAAAACAGAAAGGGAAGATAAAATGTGGCAATTTTATTTTTCTAATGCTACTTTTACTGCAAACTTCATGTTTGAACTTGATAAAATCTTAAGCATGCTCTACTTGTGAAAAAAAAAATCTAAAAGATCCAGACGGACTTGTACTTGTAGAAAACTTTTAAATTATCCAATTGTTCTAACTTCGAAAATTAAGAAGTGCAAGTGGCAAGCGACATCTTATTTTGGATCAGTAAATTAAAGTAAGAGTAAAGTGTTATCTTAATATCTATTTCTAGGGCACCTAGAGAAACAAGAAAAACAATTGGGAATTAAATCAATATGAAACTTAAATTTAAAAACAATGATAAGTTATATCGAGGCTCCCTACAGCTACCGTCTGATTACACTTTAAAGTTACCACAAATATAGTAAGGACAGTAACTCCTGAAAGAAAGCAGATAGTTTTTTTGTTTTAAAGGAAGAAGCATGATAAGATCCCAAACAGGGAAGAACTCCTCACTTACCAATAAAATAGAATGTCCATTGTCTTTGAAGTACCGTACTTTGCAGTTTCTTAATGAACTTGCTAGCCTCTGAGCTTCATTTGCACTTGGAAGCAAGTTGTCCTTGCCACTATACATTACAATTCAGTTACATCACTTCTTGTTTAAAAATGTTTATCCAATAGGCAGAATAAATTCAAGCTCATGCATGCATGGAATACAGAGAGAAAATCCTACAGAAGATATTAGCATTATTAGCAATCTTTCTCTCATAAGGCTGAAGTATGCTCGTAAGGATATACATCAATTTAGGTTCCATGAGATTTTTTTCACTTTTCAGAACATCAACTAAGAAAGGTTAAAGAATTTGATGGAACTGAAGGTGATGATTATTATGGAAAAGAAAATTGATGCTTATTAACTATTATGACCCCTAAAGTATAACTTTTACCTTTTCAAAAAAACTATTATGACCCCTAAAGTATAACAACTGATGAAAGCCTAAGTAGAGATAGTATTTCTCACCTTTAGTTTTGATTATTGCAATTTCGTAAAGCAAATGATAACTACTCCAAAACAGACTCTACCCATGAACTTCACCTTCGCTGTAGTGCAAGATATTTGAATTAAATGTTTTGCTCCAAAGACTACGTATATGCTTCGTACTGTATGAGATAATCCACCAAAAAGAGATGGAACGAAAAAATAAAAATAAAAACCAAAAGAGAAAAGGTGAAGAAACATAAACTAACTCTTTAGATAATTGGTCTAGAAAAGGCCTATGAGGCATAACTACTAGGCCTAGTGTACCAATATTCAGAATTGAGCAAAACGCTTTAACCTAAATACCCGCACAAAAAACTGCAGTCACAACAACATAAAGAGAACAGAGATCAGACCTAGCAAGCACAAGTACTTCAGCGTTAACAGCATGGAGACGGGAATTTGAATAAGATGAAGCAGATCTAAGAAGCTTCAACTTCCAGAGAAGAGTTTCCTTTGGTATAATATCAGCCACACCCTGAAGAAAGGGAAGGGATACAATTTCAGTAACATGAATCCCTAAACAATTTCCTAGCGGAGAAAAATGACATGGAACATCAAATCATTTGAATGACCAAGCAGAAGCATCTATCTTCTTATTTTTCTTCTTTAAATAATGGTCGTTCTTCACCTTCTAGTATGCACATTCTCCCCTTCTGCTACTTCTAATTGTGGCCTTCTCTTTTCTTCTCTTTTCTACTCTCTTAGTATAATTTCTAGAGTAATTAAACATGAAAAGTTCTGTCACTCATACAAGGAGTTCTGTTTTAATTTGATCCAAGCTGTGACAGAACTATCATTTTGGTTAATATCATAGTTATTATCCTAGACAACAAGTGAAGAAACTGAAACAAGGACTTGCTAAAACCAGTCTATACAAAAGTCTTCCTTTAGCAATAGAGAAACCTAAATCCAGGAAGAATCAAAGTAGTTCAAGCAGAACTTACAGAAAGGTGGGCCAGGAAAGCAGTGAGGTTGTCAGAGAGATGTTGAATGATTTGTCTAGGAGGAAGCATGGAATCAATGTTGACCATCGCCATCTTCATTGGATCACCTGATGCAGAAATGGCACATTATTTTGTCGACAATATGAAGAACTTGCCAGTTGCAACTGCATGTTGTTCATCAATGTAAAAGGGAAAAAGGACGAAATAAAGGGTTATAAGAAATATATCCTCTTCAACACAATTGTCGAGCAGGAAAAATCAACAAGAACTAAGAATGCATAAGCAACTCAATTTTGGATTGATGTCTCATAAAGTTCCGAGATTACTCCAATCAAGATTTATGTGTGGTACAGTTTCTAGTAGAAGAAATATCAACACTATGAACACTTGAAATATTATTCAGCTAAGCAGGAAAATGATGACCGTCAATTAACACGCAACGGTTAAAATTACAAGAATGGAAACACATATCTTGTTAAGATCAGAAATCAAAGAAACGTTTCAATAAATGCACCAAGACTAAACTTGGAAGTTAGAGACGATTATATTCTGGGGAAGAGATTGAATTATACCCATAATAAAGCTCAGAAGATAAGGGACTGTCACATGAAGTTCATCAGGCAAAGACTCTAGAAGAGGAAGCAGAGGTTGGAGAGGCATCCTGCCAAATGAAGTTGCTGAAAGATACAGAAACTGATAATTAGCTAATGGATTATTACCGCATGCCATAAGGAGTTTCAGTAAGAAGTTGCTCTCTTTCTGATAGCTTACCTGGATTAGCTAATACTAGAACAAGGTCAATCTTAGGGTTACGAGCACCAACAGCAAGAGCCAAGCACCCTCCAAATGAATCTCCAACTAAATAAATAGGCTTGTTTGGAGATGAAGCATGCCTCATCCTCACAGTTTCCTCGACATATTCCACCAGCTCTATACGATTTAAGCAAAATAGAATATAATCATAAACTATATTCTTTTCCAGCTGTGATAAATCTCACTTACAGATGAACCAAAACCAAAACACATTCAGATAAAATCAACATGTGTCAAAGAAATTATTCTGAGATCATAGCTGAACTTCAAACTTGCAAACAGTAAGAGCCAAACTCTTAATAACTGAACCCACAAATCATTCATAATTTCCATCCCCAATCTCCAAAACCGTAAAAAGTAGACCTTTACCTTTTATTCCAGTTCATAAAGCTTTTGGCTGGCGGTTAACCATACAAAGGACAACTATATGGAAAAGAAAAAGAAGTAGAAAGCAAGAAAACATAAAACTCCAATTTCTTCTCTTTGCCAATGATATTCCCTAAGCATGTGATTAAGCACTTTGGTTCTTAATTCGATCATTTAAAAGAGAGACACGTGTGAGATAATTGGAGAGACATACATAATGTCAAACTACTGCCTTCTATATTGATTTCCATCCATCAGCCTCCAATGTGCCTTCTTCAAATAGTCACCCAAATTCTTTCTATCAATCCTTGCAAATGCAGGAACCTATGATATTTTTTTAACTCGCTTGGTGATTTTGTGCAGTAAAGCTTCTAAAATTGATACTTGTTGCAAATATAAACATAAATCCAGAATAGAAGGCTTCTTAATTGAACCAACCAACATATGCACAAAGCACTAAATAAAGAGCAGAAAGAAAAAATACTATACCGTCAAACGGTGTTCTATCATACACAGGAATATGCAAGCACCAAACCTGAAAAACTCTGCAACAAGCAAGTCACAGTATCATACACTTGTGGAATCACGAAGCTGACTGATTGCTGCCTCGGCATCAATAGGGAAAGAACAATACCAGAACAGACGAATATTATTACATGTCATAGAAGATTGTGTGGTACTTACTTCCCAAGAGCCTTCTCATGTAAAACAAGACCCAACCCAGTGCCATCCATTCCTATACATTCGAATAGCGTTCTGGTTAGTCATTCAAATTCAACAATAAAAACTGTATCCTAGGAACAGCATGCATGGCTTGCTGAAATTTACTGCTCCATCTAAAAATGCAAAGGAAAACCCTCCACAAATTCAACAATAAAAACTGTATCCTAGAAATCGTACGATGACTAGCTGAAATGAGCTGCTACATCTGATTGATTCAAAGGCTTTTCCTCAAATTTTACGACTACCATACTAATATTAATTCCCCTATCTGTACCACTAAATTATAACAAAAGCTCCGTTCGATCATTATTTTTCTTTTCATTATGAAGATTACCAGGCAGAAAAAGAAGGAGAGGAGAGTCTTTCAAAGGAGGGCCAGCTGATGTGGGAGTAAGCCACCGCGGAGGACCTCCATCGGACTTAATAATGTCCGATCCTATCTCAAGAAAATCCTTCACAGTTTGAGTTCCATATCCGTCATCCCAAAGGGGTTCCAACTTGTCTTGAATATCCTCCTTGCTCTTCTCCTTAATACTTGAAGTCAGATGACCATTTTCCACATCATGTATTGGGATAACTTTCTCCTTTTCCCCAATAGAAGATACACCATTAACTCTAACAGTATCTGAAGACAATAATGTGGAGTCTCTGCTAGCTAAGCACCTGATTTGAGCTATACACTGAGGCTTATAGTCTTGGTTAAGAGCAAAACGAGGGGTTGCCCAGAAATTTCGCAGAAGAGAAGCCATGGTTTCTGCAACCAATGGCCACAAAATGCAAAGTTCAAACTTTTGAACAAGTACTGAATAGGCTCCAAAATATAGGCCCTCTCTCTCGCTCCCTATATGTTTATGAAAATAACACTTAGAAAGCGAATTTAACACGTTTTGTCCACCACTGCCATCAAAAGGAATGACAACAAGAATAGCTGGTGAAAGTGAAAGAAGCCAGAAATGGACACCTAATTTGCACACTTTGAAAACTCAAGACTCCTCTTATCACATGAAAACTGAACCAAACAGACCAATTAAAGAAGCTTAAAGACACAAACTTTTGTTAGATTCTTATCTTAAAAGAAGGTCTATTACAACAAATAAACACACACACACAAAAAAAAAAAAAATTGAATTCACCACTAGTACTTCATAGCTAATCCAGAACAGACAAATTAACCCTCTCAGTGAGATGTGAAAGTGGAAGGTGCAGAGAGATATAGTAAAATAAGGCAAGTGGAGTCTGACGAAACTACAACTTTTACATGTGACCTTACTTGAACTATTGAAACATACCATCCAATTACAATATTTTTACAAAATACTTGGAGATTTCTCGAGATAACAAAAGAAACATGCACTGTTCATAAACAATTAAAAAATTGTAAATGAAGATGAGATTGGATGTTTACTTACCAAATCAGAAGAACCCATGTGTGGCTTTTTATGGGAAATACACTCCATTAATGAGAAATTTTTAATGGCAAAAAATGCTACTACAACTTTTTCAGAGAATGGAGAATCTCGTAAGTAGCTTGAATTGTTTGATGGTGACTGTTGGTGCCAGATTCTATAATTTGCAAAGTACCTAAAAAGTTTCCTCCTTTCTCTTTCCTTTTCCTTTGAAATAAAATTTTAACTAATTATTTTTTTCCGTAATAAATTCTTAATCATAGTCAAAATTGGGAAATTTGTATTTTTCTCTTCAAATACTTTGATATGTGAAATTCATCCATTTGAGTAGAATTTTTTTTCGTAGACTTTTTTTTATGTGACGTCTCATTTTTATCCTATCAAATATTTAATAGTACAACAATTTGGGTGGATATTAATCTTTTCTTGATTTGCTGTCATTGTTGAGCAATAAAGAATAAAATTAACATTGACCTTCTCTAGATATGCTGTCATTATTGAGCAATAATAAATAAAAAATAATCATTACATTAGTGTTCTTGTTTGACAAAGTTAAGTACATCCCTATCTGAAGTGATATTTGGTTAGTGATGTTGACTTATACTGCATAAACTTATATGGGAATCCATATAAGTTTTATAGAACGAAGAATAAAATACATTTATTAATTAATATGCTATTATAATCCGTACATAATATGTTTCTAAATTATTCTATTTTTCTTCACCCATGCATAACTTGTTTCAAAACCAAAAGATCCCTCCCTAAAAGTCATATAAATTATGTGTATTAACTTATTTGGAGTATTGTGTTTCTTTAAACAATTATCTCATTCAGTAGAGTTCTGTGAAAACACAAATTCAGAACTCATATAGAGCAATTATGGGGGTAGAGTTAACAATGACCTTAATTACATTACAGAAATGAGAAAACACCCGAAAAGCCTAACTAACCCCACCCCCCAGACATAAATAGCTCAAAATTCCATTTTTGTTGTGAATAGTTTAAGGATGGATACCTATTTAATGTTGAGTATTTTCTTCCTCTTACTATTTGTGAAGAGAAGGTTTACTATTTGTGAAGAAAAGGCTTCCTTCTTCCTATCTTTTCTTATTTATATTTTACTGCCTTGCTTTTATCTTATAATATGTTATCACCACAAAGCTCTAATCAAATCCATAATCTTTAAGTTGTGCTTATTCTCATCCTCGGATCAAGTATGTTTCTTTTAAAGTTATTCTAAATAATGCTGATGTGCATATTTTGCATGTAAACTTTACCAAGTGCTTTACTCTCATATAACCATGCTAACTGCCATCTCATGCACATAATATAATTACAACTATGATGAGTTATACATATTTTATTAAGTGACTTCTACTCCAAAAATACTTTACTTAATGTCATAAAGAATCTCACCAGTTTACTCATATTAAGGCTGGCACGTGGGCTAAACGGGCCGGCCCGTGGTGAGTCCGGTCTTGGCGGGCTTCAAAGACCATATGGGTCGGGCCTTAGGATTGGAACCGTGAGCCCTTAAATTAGCCGTTTGGCATTTGTAAAAATAGTCCTTTGGTCCCCAAATATTTTATAATTACACTTTTTTCTTATTCTCAACTATAAATACCTCCGCATTCTTTTATTTTTACTCACAAAATCATCAATCTCTCTCTAATTTTCTTCTACAATTGCTTACTTTATTATTGCAATTTGTGAAAAATTGTGAAGTTGGTATAATATAATTTACAATAAATTGCCTTAGATAATATAATATAATTACATTTAAAAAAATTAAAATAGCCAACGGCTATAATTTCAAAAACTAGTCGTTTGGCTTTTTCAAAAAATAGTCATTTGGCCCCCAAACTTTGTTTTAACCCCAAACTTTTTATAATTACACTATTTCCATATTCTCAACTATAAATATTCCCTCATTCTTTCATTTTTACTCACAAAATCATCGATCTCTCTCATTTCTCAAACTCAAATTCTCAATTCAAGTTAAATCATGCTCGGTGATTCTAGAGTTACCCCATTTGTTCGGGAACACTATAATATGGTAGAAGAAAATGAAGAAACTTACACGGTAACGTGCAAGTACTGTGGTCGAATCTACACTCGGCGTGCAAAGTTGGAGGGCACATGCCCTTTAAGGAGGCATACAATAAAGTATTGTCAAGCGCGTCCTCAAGACATTCGTATTTAAGATTTTAAGTTTATTTTAAACTTGTGTTATTTTAAAATTATTAGACGTATTATGCTTAATGTTGTAGTTTGTTAAATTAATTTGAAGTATTATTAATTTATTATGCAATGTTAGTACAAGTTTGAATATCTCTTTACTATTTTTTGTGTTTAAATTTGAATTACAAGATTTACAAGAAATTTCCTTAGATTAAAAAAAAATTAAAAAAAAAAATAGCCCGGATCGTTAAGGGCCCGTTTAGGCCCGTGGGCCCGGCCCACGTGGCTTAGGTCCACAGTGGACCAGTTCCACACATTAGGACTGTTTAGTCCGGGACCGTCTGACCCAAGCACGCCAGAATCCGGACCCGTTTAGCCCGGGCCCAGCCCAGATTACAGTACTAACTCATATGTTTATTGAATTGATTATAATCATTATTGTTTCACGTACAAAGTAGGATCACAAGTATGATAGGATAATAGACAAGATTCCTTCTGTAATGCTTACTTGATGTCTGAAGACTTCCAATTTTTCAAGAGTAATCAAAACAGTAACTGGAGACACCTAGCCAAGATACCAAACTAATTAAATCAATGTATATTTAAATGTATGACATGCTCTAATTCTCCTTAAGCAACTATCTGCTCAATAGGATATCTATTTTTGCCTACATGTTTTGATGAAATGGGCAGGTGGCCCCATATAATCAAAGGAACTAGCATGGCCATATATATTTCTTAGCAATGTACAATAACTGGTTCATAGTCATTAGCAAGTATTATAGATATAAGATTAATGATCTGATGGTACTGTTAATCTTATGTAATGTGGTTATTGTATCACTGCTTTGAGATTATTCTATTTGTTTCCATTTCACGATTATCCTTATATTTACTTTTATAATTTTTTTTATTGTAGTTTTTACTATGGATCCTTGATGCTGAAATTCACCTTGACTTTAAAGGTCTTGAAAATACTATTATACAAGAAAATGAAGCATCAAATCAGGATAAAGCGAATGCCATGATTTTCCTTCATCATCATCTACATGAAGGGTTAAAAACTGAATATTTAACCGTAAAAGATCCACTTGAATTATGGATTAATTTGAAGGATCGATATGACCTACCGGTGCAGAAATGCAGGGTAAGGCCGCGTACAATAGACCCTTGTGGTCCGGCCCTTCCCCGGACCCGCACATAGCGGGAGCTTAGTGCACCGGGCTGCCCTTTTTTTATATGACCACCTAAAACTTACGGTATTACCGAAAGCTCGGTATGAGTGGATACATGTAAGGTTGCAAGACTTTAAAATCGTAAGTAAGTATAATTCTGCTATCTTTAAAGTAAGTTCTCTACTAAAATTATGTGGAGACACTATCACATATGAGGACTTATTGGAAAAAACATTTTCTACTTTTCACGCTTCAAATGTGGTGCTACAACAACAATACCGTGAAAGATTTTAAGAAATATTCTGAGTTAATCACACGCCTACTTGTGGCAGGACAGAATAATACTTTGTTAATGAAAAATCATGAAGCTCGTCCCACCGGGTCAGCTCCATTCCCGGAAGTGAATGTTGTAGCAACATATGATAAGTTTGAAAGAAAACAAAATAATTAATGTGGTCGTGGACATGGTCGTAGACGTGGACATGGCAGGGGACGAAACAATTATCGTCATTATGGTGAAAATAAACTGGAGAACAATAAGAGTTCTCAAATTAATCCTTCAAAAGGTAAAATTAGTATGTGTCACTTATGTGGTATGAAAGGTCATTGGGCAAGCATTTGTCGTACGCCAGATCATTTTGTCAAACTTTATCAAGTCTCTCTCAGAAAGAAAGAAAATAATGTGGAGACATCTTGCGTATAAAGATGATGATTTTGGAGGCCTAGCAAATATTACTCATTTAGAAGCTGGAGACTTCTTTGAGGATATTGACTGAAGAACTAATCATCTTACTGGGGAATGAAGTTACAATAAAATTTGTCATTTTTTTTATGTTTCCAACTAGTTTATTTTTCTTGAGTGTATTTTCCTAATGCATCATATATTGCTAGTTTCTACATTCCTAATGTATTTCTTAATGTTCTTTTTCTGTTTGTCTTTCATATTTCTTGTGATGTACTTTTTGATTTTTTTATGAAGAATATGAAAATTCTCCAGTCTTCAGTTGGACTCAAGATTAATAAAGATGATATATGCCTTCTGGATAATGCTACAACACACAATATTTTAAGAGATAAGAGATATTTCTCTTATTTGGTAATGAAAGAAGCCAATATCAATACAATATCCGGTAGTACAAGATTAATTAAAGATTCTGGAAGAGCCAATTTATTACTACCTGGCGGAACAAATTTGGCTATTGATGAAGCACTATATTGTAGTAAATCTTAAAAAAACTTATTAAGTTTCAAAGATATTCGCCAAAATGGCCACCATATTGAGACTAAAAATGATGAAAAGATTGAATATCTTTATATTACTACAATAATATCTGGTAAGAAATATGTGCTTGAAATGTTACCTGCTCTTTCCTCCGGCTAATACTACACAAGTATTAGCAAGACTGAAACACATGTCGTAGTAAACGAAAAGTTTACTAATCTAGATAATTTTATTATTTGGCATGACCGGTTGGGCCATCCTGGTTCTAATATGATGCGTAAAATAATTGAGAATTCACATGGACATTCAATGAAAAAACAAAAGATTCTTCAATTTATGGAATTCTCTTGTGCTGCATGTTCTCAAGGCAAATTAATTATTAGACCATCAACTACTAAAGTTAGGATGGAATCCCCTACATTTCTGGAACGTATATAGGGTGATATAAGTGGGCCCATTCACCCAGCATGTGGATCATTCAGATATTATATGGTTTTGTAAATGCATCTACAAGATAGTCACATGTGTGTTTACTATCAACTCGGAATTTGGCATTTGATTGTTGGCTCAAATAATAAAGCTAAGAGCACAATTTTCTGATTATGAAATTAAGACAATTCGTCTTGATAATGCTAGTGAGTGTACATCCCAAGCCTTTAATGATTATTGTATATCAACTGGGATAACAATTGAGCATCTGGTTGCTCATGTTCATACACAAAATGGTCCAGCGGAATTATTGATCAAACGCCTCCAATTAATTGCTAGACCAATGCTTATGAGAACAAAACTTTCCATTTCAGTATGGGGTCATGCTATTTTGCATGCAGCAGCACTTGTGCGGATAAGGCCCACAAGTTATCACAAAGTCTCGCTATAGCAATTGGCTTTTGGTCAGGAGCCAAATATTTCCCATCTTAGAACCTTTGGTTGTGCTATATATGTTCCAATTTCTCCACCACAACGCACAAAGATGGGTCCTCAAAGAAGGTTGGGGATATATGTTGGATATGAATCTCCTTCTATTATAAAATATCTAGAGCCGATGACTGAAGATTTATTTATGACAAGATTTTCTGATTGTCATTTTGATGAATCAGTATACCCAACATTAGAGGGAGAAAATAAGCAGCTGAAAAAGGAGATAGATTGGAATGCATTATCACTGTCTCATTTAGATCCTCGAACAAATAAAGGTGAACAAGAGGTTCAAAATATTATTCATTTGCAAAATATTGCAAATCAATTGTCAGATGCATTCACTGGCCTACCAAGGGTGACTAAGTCACATATTCCATCTACTAATGCTCCAAATCGAGTTGATATCCCGGTAGGACAATCAATTAAAGTAAACGAGTCTATGTCACGCTTAAAACGTGGTAGACCAATCGGTTTTAAAGATAAAAATCCTCGAAGAAGAAAAGGAGCAAATGATCATAACATGGAGGTAGTGGAACAAGAAGAGCCCCAAGACGTAACAAAAGATAAGACCTTATGGGAGGTCCAGGTACCTGAAAATAATGATAATGAAGAGATATCAATAAGTTACGTCTCAACCGAAAAAAAGATGGAACCGAAATAATATTGTTATCGATAACATTTTTGCTTATAATGTTGTTGTTGAAATAATGCAACAAGATGAGGATCTTGAACCAAAATCTGTTGATGAATGTGGACAGAGAAATGATTGGCCAAAATAGAAAGACTCTATCCAGGCAGAGTTAACTTCACCTGAAAATCGTTCCCTGTCCGCAGGTGCGAAACACCAGAACCAACAATGGTTCAGTTGTTCACTAAGTCCAAAAATCACCCGTAGAGCATCCGAAACAACGCCGAGACCCCCGGGATCTCAACCAAACCTACCAACAAGTCCTAATACTTCATTCGAACTTAGTCGAGCCTTCAAAACACATATCATAACGTCAAAATCATCAATTATGCATAGATTCAAGCCTAAGAACTTATGAAATTTTCAAAATTCACATCCGATGCCGAAACACGTCAAAACTCATCTGAATGACCTTAAATTTTACACACAGGTCATAAATGACACTACGAACCTGCTGTCACTTCCGGAATTTCATTCCGAGCCCGATATCAAATTTTCACCTATCGGTTGAAGTCGCCGAAATTCTAACTTTCGCCAATTCAAGCCTAAATCTACTACAGACCTCGAAAACACATTCCGAACACGCTCCTAACCCCGAAATCACCCAACAGAGCTAACGGAGTCGACGAAACTCCATACCGGATCCGTCTTCACACAGTTCTAACTACGACCCGATTTTTAAAGCTAAAATTCACATTTATGGACTATGTGTCCAAAATCACTCTGAATTTCACCACTCAACGTTCCGATAAGTTCCAAGAACATAAATAGACATAGGAGAAATAATTATTAGGGGATCGGGACGCTAACTCTCAAAACGACCGACCGGGTCGTTACAAAAGTGAAAGAAGAAAATGCTTCTTCCTTCTTTCTTTCTCTTCTTATTTATATTTTACTGCATTGCTTTTATTTTATAACAATTTTCCTTTTACCAAATAATTCATTTTCTTTTTCGAGTGAAGTGCAGCAATAGCCACTTTTAAACCAACTATTTAAAATATATCTTGAATTTCACCCAAACTTCAGGATACAGTGTCTTGAATTTGAAAATTCAGGACTTAGTATCGTGAAATTTTGAGCTGCTAATTTGAAATTCAAGACTGAGTATCCTGAATTTTTGAAGTACTAATTTATAATTCAGGACATACGATTCGAACTTCTGAACACAATTTTCGAACTTTAGAGCACGATGTCCTGAAGTTTGAACTTTGAGGCTTAAACTCTAAGACGCCGTGTCAAGAAGTTTGAGAAAAATTGGCTAATCTACAAATATATTGCAAACTGTGGATATATTTTAAAGGATTTTTTCATTCCTATGCATTATTTGAAACTTTATTACCCTTAATGTCCATGTTTAGTTAATTACCCTGCATAAATAAATTTTATTTACAAAATATATACAATCCACCTTAAAAAGTTATCACGTAGTTACCCCTTTTCCTTTTCTCTCTCATCTTTCCCATTCTTTCCACCCACACCGCTTCCTCACACGGCGCTTCTGTTTCAGTATATGTCTCATTCTCCTATTTGTAAACAAGCAAACCTCATAAGTTAACAGAACTAATTCTAAGCAGTTAACATAACTAATGACAAGTGTTCAAAAGGTGAATCCGTTTAACTTTATTGTGAATATTAACAAAACAGCAAGAACTCCATTTTAGTAAGAAATAATTCTGAGTGTATAAAAGGCAAATCATTTTTTGCACTATTAAAAACATTAAATGAAACAGCAAGAATTCCATCACAGTAAACAAGACTATTTATGAATATTAAACAAAATATCAAGAACACTATTACAACAACAATAACAACATACCTTAGCAACATAAATGAATATTTAGTACTTAGTGACGAAGATTCAGAAGAAAACCTTTTGCTTGGGAATGTGCAAGTACAGTAGTATAACAAAGCTCTCATTTCCTCAGGACATAGTTTTGAAAGTTATTCATAATTCATCAAAGATGATTATATACAACTATAATATCATCCCACTTAAATAAAAAATTTATACAATATGTCTTTTGTATATTTTGTATTTGATTTATATACAGTAAAAATAAATTTCATACAACTAATTATATATTATACAATTTATCTACAACTTTCACACATTATTTCTACCCAGTTAAATACAACTACAATAACATACAACTTAAATACAGATTTTATACAAAATTTATACAATATGTCTTTTGTATATTTTGTATCTGATTTATACATAGTAAAAATAAATTTATACAACTAATTATATATTATACAATTTGTCTACAACTTATCTACAATTTCTTACATTATTTCTACTCAGTTATATACAACTACAATATCATATAACTTAAATATAATTTTTATACAATATTGTTCAACTTTCATACAATAGTTAAATATAAAAAAATATAAACAACAAAATAATAATTTTTCTACAATTTTACTACAATTTCGTAAATATAATGTAAGTCATGTCTTCTTCTTCGACGAGTTTCAATCTGAAATTCAGCCAAAATCAAGTCTAATCTTCACAAAAAATACCCTAAAAATTGAGATATAAACTCCAAACCATATTCCCAATTGTTTGCAACAACACCCAATCCAAACAAATAATGATTTTGGAAACCCAAATTCGAATTCAAAGTTTCAAAGCTTTTTAATTGCTGTCAATGGTGGAATCGTTTTTCTCTTTTCCTTTGCTTTACATTACTGAAATTAGGGATTGAGAGATAGAAAGAGACGTAGAGAGAATTCTCAATTCAAACAAATAATGTTTTTTGAAAACCCAAATTTGAATTTAAAGTTTCAAGCTTTTTAATGGTTAGTGGGTTTGGGGGGGGGGGGGGGGGGGGGGGGGGTGGAGAGAGAAACGTGAGGGAATGGAAGATACGTTAGAGTTATTTTAGGACACTAATTATTATCATTAATTCCCTTAAAATATATATAAATGATAATTATGTATATAAAATATAATTATAGTAAAACTTGAGTAAGAGGGTAATATAATTTTATATAGTATATAAAAATATAAAAATTCCTATTTTAAATAGCATGCTTAAAAGTTCCTACCTGGTGTCATCTCCACAGACTCCACTTCTTTTTCCTCTTCTCTTATACTGCATGGGCTTGGGTTTGTTGGGGTCATATTGGGTCATGAGTGAGGCCCATTATTGTCCAACCTGATGACTAGGTCTAGCCTTTTTAGTATTTAAAATTGCTTCTTTTTTCTTTCTAAAATGTATTATTTTTCTGTTAAATCCTTAATAAACCTATTGAAATTCCCCGGTTCTGATAATTACAATCTAAAAGAGATGCCTCCCTCGAAGAAAAGCAAAGGTAAAAGCAACTCAGCCGAGTTAACTCAGCCGGCTGTTTCAACGCCCAAAATTCCGGCGTGCATCCGCGCCATTCCTCCGTCGTCCGTCGCCATCACGATCCACGCGAAGCCAGGGTCCAAAATCGCGACCGTCACGGACTTGGATGACGATGCAGTTGGTGTCCAAATAGACGCACCTGCTAAAGATGGTGAAGCTAATGCTGCCCTAATCGATTATATAAGCTCCGTTGTTGGGGTCAAAAGAAGACAAGTTTCTATAGGTTCTGGGTCGAAATCCAGGGATAAGGTCCTCATTGTGGAGGATGTTACGTTACAGGGTGTTTTTGATGCTATCGCCAAAGTTTTGAAAGATTCGTGACAGAAGCAACAGATCAAAGGAAAAGAATTTACAGGGCAGAACTCGAGATCTTGTTAGCAACTGTCAATGTCGGAAGTCTGATCGTGTAAATAGGTGCCAAAATGTGCAAGTAGATGCAAAATACTCTTTATTACCTCTACTATTTTGTGTGGT
Source organism: Nicotiana undulata (assembly GCA_005239495.1). NCBI lineage: Eukaryota > Viridiplantae > Streptophyta > Magnoliopsida > Solanales > Solanaceae > Nicotiana > Nicotiana undulata. The sequence goes on from ML268089.1 coordinate 80,411, forward strand.
CTGTAGTGCAGTGAATTTCAACTGATGTTGCCAGATTCGGCTTCTCCATCTTTGCATTATAAAAGTTCATGTCATTTCTGAACTGCTGGACCACAAAGAAATTATTGGAAGCTACCCGATTTAGTTGCTTGGAGCTTTTGCTTTTGCATTGATAGTAGTTGATTGTGTGAAAAAATTAATTTGTTTAAAACTTTGGCCTATTATCTCCTAGCGCTACATATTTGCAAAGTTATAATTGTATCACCTAATTACACTGTATGCGTGTAAATGTAAGAAAATTAAAGAATAGTATCAAGAGCAGTTTAAAATTAAAATTTGAAGTGATTTGGAGTAGATTTGAGAAAAATTTGAGTTAAATTTTAGAAAAGACGCAAAGAAGAAAACGAAGTCAGTTTTTATATAATGATGTATAATATTGATAATAGTGTATATCAACAACAACAACAACAACAGATCCAGTTTGATCCCAACACGTGAGATCTCAACAACATACCCAGTTTGATCCAACATGTGGGGTCTGGGAGAGTAGTCTGTACGCAGACCTTACCCCTACCTAATGCAGGTAGAGAGGCTGTTTCCAATTGATAATAGTGTGTGTGTATATAAATACATCTTATACACCATTATATACTTTTATACACCTTTATACAAACGTTTGTATACAAAACCAGATTCGAAATTCAAATAGACTTATTTAAGCTTGTTCAACAATGATGGACAAGTCAAATCTTTACTAAATGACTTCAAATTTTGAATACAACCTCCTTATATTTTTTCTAATAAGTCTAAACAACATCCACTCTAAATTTCTAACAAAACCATATTCGAAATTTAAACTTACTTATTTAAGCGTGTTTAACAATGATGAATTATCTTTAAAATCTAAGTTTTTACCACCCAAATATATTTGGTTTGTTGAACTAATATTTGAATGACAATTACATAATCGAAAATTAGATTAAAAGCTTGAGCAATTTTTAAAAAATAAATAAATAGTAATTTCGAGAACTTATTTGGAGTTGAATATTAAATTTTAGCTTATTATTTTTAAACTATAGCTTTGCGAAGTTAAGTATAGGCCCCTTAGTATCAATGTATGTATGAGTTGTATTTATATGTAATTCTGCCAAAAAAATTGTTTGATGGAAGAAAAAAAGAATTGAAGTCTCTCAACAGCAAAAGGAATTACCGTAAGCCAACAGCTTCACAAAACCATACTTAACTCTATAGAGGTCGTTTGGTTCGCGGACAGAGTTATCCCGTGTTTATGATTCTGGGATTGTAATCTTTGGGTGTAAAATTGGTTGGATTATTTAGTACCAATGATTTGTTTGGCTCGTTGGATTAAAAATGTGATATAACGTGTATAATCCCAAACTTGTATTTGGTTTGAAACTAAATAAACATGAATAAATCATTTGTTTCACCTTTTAACCCTAGTAATTTTAGAGACTTAGATTTATGAAATTTTTCCGAAAACGGAAATGGGCCAAAAATATCCGAAATAGATCAATGATGCTCTTCATTTACCTTTCGGCGCCAAAAAACCCATACCATTAATGTCGGTCGGTTATTTTATAAAATCTGCACCATACCAATTTTTGAATTATTCTATTATATATAACCAAAATTAGACTTTTTGAAATTGTCTCAATCATGTCGGTTTCTCTTCGATATCGGTACGGTTCGGTTAATTTTCGATATTTTTTTAAATATCATGTAAATTTAACCAGTACAAGTAGAATGTAATAAACATATGATCTTTTATAAGACATGACAAAACTCTCTAGATATTTTTATCGCTTAAAGTGATGAATTAAGAAAAATGAAAGATGGCTAGAGTATAGATCTATCAACTATTCTACAACAACGTAAAGGAAACTAAGCAAATTCTAAAAAAATATAAATCACACGAGTGAAAAGATATTAACCAAGTTGGGACTCAAGAATAAAGTCTATAGAAGATTAAATATTCAAAAAGATAAATCTAAATTATATGAAAGGAAACATATCGATACATTGTAGATTGCTACTCATAATTGCTAGAATACTATGTGTCTTGCTAATGTAGATGCTTGAAATAATTTGGTTTAAGCAGAAGCAGCATAATAGGTTTTAGGAATTAGTATTTTGAGTTTAATTACTTGTTGGCTTGTAATTCATAATTTCAAGGCCCAAAGAAAATGTATGCATTATTATTTTTAAACTAACTATATAAATATATTTTTTACATGTAAAATTTATTTGATATGGTTCGGTATTTTTTCGGTTTATTTTCATAAAATAAAAAACCTACCCTAATTATCGGTGCGGTTATAGATTTATATAAAAACCTACGATTTTTTTAAAAGAAACTTAAAAATCGGTACGGTACGGCGATATCGATTTAATCGGTTTTCGAATATTCATTGACACCCCTACAAGTTATGATTAGTAAGATATTACAACCATGAGTGTATAATGTAAATTGTTAGTTGTATGTGTCAAAATCTATCAGAGAAATTCGTCATGCGGATACAATTGTCATGAGTAACATGCGAATAGAATTGAGCTCTCTGGCCGAGGCCGAGCAGTGATTAATAACAAGGCCGAGGTCGAGCAGTACAGATAGATGTAACGACTAGTTTTGCTTTGGAATATTCAAAGGGAATATTCTACCGAATATTCCTCTAAATTTTACTTTTTTGGGTTTTATAGGAATATCCCTTATAAATAGGAAGAGAGAACTTCTCAAGGGGGAGACTCTCTATCTCTAGATCTAGATAAAAAAGACACATCTCTCTAAAGAGATTATGGAATCTGTTATCCCACACTCCCTATCAGATCCGAAAAGGGTCCTAAGATTCTTGGTTTTGTCTATCATTCATCTTTATCAAATGAAGGAGGATCCGCCTCATTCAAGATTGAGTAAATCTTTTCCTTTATTACATTTTATCGTCATTTAATGTTATTTAATGCACGGTCTTTTTCATACTATTAGATCCGGCCGTAACTACTGTCAATATTTATACTCAACTATATTTTTCTATTCTGTTATCCATCTCAAATCTAGAATTAATTATCCTTAACTAGGATTTACCCTCTATCTTCTTATTTAATTAGTTTAACAAAAGATCTCATACTTTTTAGTCGAAGAATTTGGCGTCGTCTGTGGGGATTTTCTAGTTAAAATTTTAGTTTCCTCTAGATCTACAATTCAATTATAGTTCCACTTTTTGTTCATTGCAGCGTCACCCTGTCGCTACAAATGCGAACTTGAAAAACTGTAGGCAAAAGCTTTAAAACATGCCTTTGTGATATATGTGGCTTAACTTTCTCCCTCTCATTTGGTCCTTGTAGTGTGATGGATAGAATGCTATTGGTTTTTCAGCTTTTGGTTTTCATGGCAATGTATTTAGTTTTAGGAACTAATGACACACATGTATGCAGAAGAAAGTCATGAACTCCTGGTTGTCTTCTTTAATCTTCATTCCATGCTAAACAGACCCACCCCCTTCTTTTCTTACCTTAAAATCCATCTTCTGTTACTACGGTGGTGGACTTGGGTTCCAGAAGGTAAAAGGTTGCGCTGTGCACTTAATTTGAAGCATTAGACTTCTCTTCTTCACTTCAGCATGCCACAATATTTCCAGTAGTATTTGGGACTAGAAAAACAAAAAACTCTATAGAAGAAGGTGGAAACTAAAATAGGCAACTCCAAACTCATAATTGTTACAGCGTAGCTGTATCAAATCGAGGTAACGAACGATTTCATTTGATTTTAACTAACTGCTTTTCTAAGTGGAATAGAAGCAGGACCATTCTCCCAAATACGCGAACAAGGAACGATCGTCGTCAAAGCAAATCCGAAGATGCCAAGAGACCATATAGACTGGGGCTGGATTGCCAGCCCGGAAAACATGTAAATCCCTTCGATATGTGTAAGCAAAGCATAAGTGCATGAAGCTCACCCGCATTTTTGCCAAAGCGACGCTGCATCAATTACACAAGTTATATTCGACCTCGCCCGAATTAACATTTGGCCTCCTCGCCCGAATCAACATTCAGCCTCCTCGCCCGAATCAACATTCAGACTCCTCGCCCGAATTGACATTTGGCCTCCTCGCCCGAATCAATATTCAGCCTCCTTGCCCGAATTGACATTTGGCCCGCTCGCCCGAATCAATATCCGGCCTCGCCCGAATCGACATTCGGCCTCCTCGCACGAATCGACATTCGACCTCCTCGCTCGAGTCGACATTCAGCCTCCTCGCCCGGATTGACATTCGGCCTCCTCGCCCGGATCGACATTCGGCCTCCTCGTCCGGATCGACATTGGGCCTCCTCGCCCGGATCGACATTGGGCCTCCTCGCCCGGATCGACATTGGGTCTCCTCGCTCGGATTGACATTCGGCCTCCTCGCTCGGATTGACATTCGGTCTCCTCGCCTGAATCAACATTCGGCCTCCTCGCCTGAATCGACATTCGGCCTCCTCGCCCGAATTGACATTCGACCTTGCCCGAATCGACATTCAGCCTCTCCCGAATCAACATTCGACCTCGTTCGAACTGATTAAGACACATTTAACATTCCAAATTAGTTGAGTGATATTCAAACTCGCTCGAATTCAACTCGCAGCTAAACCTCTCGAGTTAAATATGGCAACGTTTGACTTTGCTCGGACTAATCAAAGACACTCGATCACGTTCGAATTAACGCCTACCAATGAATCCTTTGAAACTATCAATCGAGGAAAACGTTCAAGAAAAAGAAAAATAGAATCAGAAATAAGCAGCAAAAGTAGCATTCCAAATCAAAAGAAGCATCAGAAAAGGCATCTTACAAGGGCCGAATCGCCCGTCCAGATCTGGGGACGCGAATGACTCCTCTGACGCCGCCATCCTCGCCCGAATAAACATTCGGCCTCCTCGCCCGAATCAACATTCAGCCTCCTTGCCCGAATTGACATTTGGCCTCCTTGCCCTAATCAATATTCAGCCTCCTTGCCCGAATTGACATTTGGCCTGCTCGCCCGAATCAATATTCGACCTCGCCCGAATTGACATTCGGCCTCCTCGCATGAGTCGACATTCGGCCTCCTCGCCCGAATCGACATTCGGCCTCCTCGCCCGAATCGACATTCGGCCTCCTCGCCCGAATCGACATTCGATCTCCTCGGTCGGATTGACATTCGGTCTCCTTGCCTGAATCGACATTCGACCTCGTTCGAACTGATTAAGACACATTTAACATTCCAAATTAGTTGAGTGATATTCAAACTCGCTCGAATTCAACTCGCAGCTAAACCTCTTGAGTTAAATATGGCAACGTTTGACTTTTCTTGGACTAATCAAAGACACTCGATCACGTTCGAATCAACGCCTACCAACGACTCATTTGAAACCATCAATCGAGGAAAACGTTCAAGAAAAAGAAAAATAGAATCAGAAATAAGCAGCAAAAGTAGCATTCCAAATCAAAAGAAGCATAAAAAGGGCATCTTACAAGGGTTGAATCGCCCGTCAAGATCTGGGGACGCGGATGACCTCCTCCGATGCCGCCATCCTGGCCTCGCCAGCCTTGTCCAACTCTACCATCTTCTTGATCAACCCATCACTCGAGTTATTGGCCCTGGTCGAACTCTACTCAAGTTCAGCCCACGGGGATACCATTTTGACCTGAAGATCGTCACCCTCAGCCGCGAACCCCACTAGTCGCCCTCCCCAACCGAATTTCTCGAACTACGATTAATGAAGTCCGCTCACCGAGCTCGACGAAAAGACGACCTCGATAAGCGAAAGGACTAATGGTATGGGTCAAAATCTAATAAGATAAATTCGTCATGCGGATACAATTGTCACGAGTAACCTGCGAATTGAATTGAGATGTCTGGCCGAGGTCGAGCAATAATCAATAACAAGGCTGATGTCGAGCAGTACAGATAGATGTAATAGCTAGTTTTGCTTTGGAATCTTCAAAGGGAATATTCTACTAAATATTCCTCTAAATTGTACTTTTTTAGAGTTTTCTAGGGATATCCTTTATAAATATGAAGAGAGAACTTCTCAAAGGGAGAGACTCTCTATCTCAAGATCTAGATAAAAAAGACACATCTCTCTAAAGAGATAAGAGGATATGTTATCCCACACCCTCTATCAGATCCGAAAAGGGTCATAAGATTCTTGTATTTGTCTATCATTCATCTTTATCAAATAAAAAAGGATCCCCCTCACTCAAGATTGGGTGAATCTTTTCCTTTATTTACATTTTATCGCCATTTAATGTTAATTAATGCATGGTCTTTTTCATACTATTAGATCCGTCCATAACTACTGTCAACATTTATACTCAACTATATTTTTCTATTCGTGTTATCCATCTCAAATCTAGAATTAATTATCCTTAACTATGATCTACCATCTATCTTATTTAATTAGTTTAACAAAAGATCTCATACTTTTTGGTCAAGCACTAGTGTATATAGTTCTTTTTTGTATGATCAAAAATCTTAGTATGCGTTTGGACATAAGAATAGTATAATTCTAAAAAGTGATTAAAAAGTTTTTCAAATGAAAATGGTATTTGAAATTTAGTTGTGTTTGAACATCAGTTTTTATTGGGTTGTTTTTGAACTTTTGTGCGTTACTAGAGTAAAATTTTGAAGAATAGCTTTTTGCAGTTTTTAAAATTTTTGAAAATTTTCAAAATGTATCTTGAGGTGAAAATTGAAAATTCTATGAACATAACGTTTATTTCGAAAAAAGTAAAAAAACCTTTGAAATTTTTTTCAACAAATTGTATGTCCAAACGGGCACTTAGTCTTCCTCTTTTTCATCTTAATGTTTCTAGGTTATGGTACAAAACTGAAGAAGTTTTTCCTTTACTATTTATTTCTAGATTCAGGGTGTGTTTGGTATGAAGGAAAATATTTTTCGGAAAATGTTTTTTAATTTTCTCATGTTTGGTTGGCTTAAATATTTTGGAAAATATTTTTCTTATGAACTCATTTTCCTCCAATTGGAGGAAAATGTTTTCCTTATCAAGAGAAAGGAAAACATTTTCCAAAACTCCTTCTCAAGCTTTCTCACCCTATTCCAAACCCTCACCACCCCACACCCACGCACCTAACCCTACCACATGCCCTCTCTCCAAAAATATTTTTTTTACGTCACCACCCACCCCCACCCCGGGAAAAAAAATTTACTTCCTCTTTTTGTAATTTCAAATTTCTGTTTTTTGTTTTTCTACATCACCCACCCCCACCCCGCACAAAAATAGTTTTTTTTAACTTTTTTTTTATAATTTTCATATTTCTGTTTTCTCTTTTTTCTGCACCCCACCCACTCCACTGCCCTCCCCTCCCCCCCCGATTTTTTTTTTTTTTGTTCAGTTTTACTTTTTTCATCTTTCGGTTTACAGGATAGAAATTTTACAAGTTTCAAAGTTCTGAGTTCGGAGGTTTATGTGTTTCGAAGTTTATAGGTTTAGAAATTTTAAAGTTTACGGGTTCGAAAGTTTTGCGGTTCAGAATTTATGAAATTTGTTGGTTCGGAAGGTTGTTGGTTCGAAAGTTTATGGCTTCATGTTTATTGTATCAAAATTATTTATGAATACTCTTGAGAAAATATTTTCCTTAATTTGCGTATCAAACACCGAAAAATAAATAAGATTACTACTTATTTTACAAGAAAATATCTTTCACGAAAATATTTTCCGTTATACCAAAACACACGCTCAAACTTCTCTTTTTGTGTAAAACGTGAATTCTTTATTTGATAGACTTAACTCTTTCCATCATTCAATAACTCCCTTGGTTATATTTCTCTTTTCAAAATTCTAATAGTAGTTTGTTTGATCATTCCTCACACTATAACTTGAATTTTGGTTTATTTATTATCCATGTCATAATAGATGATGATTTAATACTATTCAAATATAGATAAATTTTTTTGTATCTTTAGATGAGTATTGTTTTCAGTTCTATAAGCTTTTGATATTTCTCTTCCTACATAGATTTCTCTAAATTTTGAAGGGATTCTTGAAATGAGACAAAATGAAGGGCCATTTGCCTTCAATTAATGGTGAAAACGCGAAAATGCACCTTCAGTGAACAAGTCTAACATCAAATTCCTTTCAGAAACACTAAAGGCGCTATTAAACATTACACCTTTAATATATTTGCGAAAAAGAAACCAAAGGCGCAATAAATGATCATACTTTCAGTGTATTTTGAACAACAACCGAAGGTGCGATTCTGGATCACTTTTTAACCAAGTCTTGTCCAGGTTTTTACTAGGTATAACAAGGACCACAGAAATAATAAGAGACTACCAATTATAGCATTAATTCAAAATTAGTCTTTTTATGGCTATTAAGCCTAACAGAGTCTAAATTCATAAAATGACCCCTTGGGTCATGACACATATGTACCTATATAAGGCATTCTATGTTTTGAAAAATATGATTGATACTAACTTTATATTCTGCTTATAATGGTTTGAGCTATCTCTAAGTCAAAAGTTGTAGAGTGAAAAAGAAAAAAATATACTAAGGTATGATTTAAATTATATTCTTTGTTGTTTGTTTAAGGTAAATGCATGGAGATATTTCATACATGTGTGAATATTAAGAAGAATGTTTCAGACGATGTGTTAAATAATGAGGCAAAGATTGAAGTAAAGCCTATTTCACTATTCTCATTAATGATCTTTGATTTTGTCATTTTTAGGTTTATGTTGTATAAGTTGAAGTAGTGATTTTTTTCAAATATAAAAAGAGATTTTGATATCTTTTTAAAAAAAAGATATTTTATACTGTACAATTACAATAACTATGAGTCGTGATGTTTTCTATGTCGAAGTGAGATTCTAATGTACTTTTTTTTCCTGTTACATATAGATTTATCATTTTTTTTATATGTTTTTAATTCTTTGCCCTATTTCTTTTCTTCAATGAACTTTTTTTTGAACTGCTTTTCCTTGTCTAAAGTCGTTTATCTTCTAACACTCATAACTCCTTAAATTTCCTTCAAATGGGTTTCATAAATTTATAACATGTTTATTCTAACGTTCTTTTTCAAAACTCTCAGTTTCTTTCCGTGTTTTCATAATACTCAAAGATTTATTTACTTTTGGTGTTCAAAAGAAAAAGGAAAAAACCAAAGCAAATAAGGATGAGATCAAAAGAAGAATGGTCCCACAAAGAAAAGTGTGGTGTTGTGACCTTTCTTGAGGAACAAAGATAATTCTACCACCATCATCGTAAAGTTTTACTTGTATTATGAAAGTTGTGTCAAAAAAATTCAAACGTTCAATTCACTAGGCACTAATCTATGACATTAATAATTTATAGTAAAATTTAGGTTAACATATAATTTAATCTAATTATGTAACGACCCGGTTGGCCGTTCCGTAAGATTTGCACAGTTCCCCTGTTTCAGCTTTGTTATGTGTTAACTAACCTAATTATGATGTGTTGGGTCGGTTGTTTCGGGTTCAGAGTGGTCGTGGTGAGAACTGAGACACTTAGTCTCTTAAATTGGCCTAATAGTTAAAAAAGTCAATTGGGAGTTGACTTAATGGTAAACGACCCCGGAATATAGATTTTATGGCTCAGATAGCTTCGTTAGGTGATTTTGGGCTTAGGAGTGTGTTCGGAATGTGGTTTTGATGTCCGGTGTAGAATTAGGCTTGAATTGGCGAAAGTTAGTTTTTGGCGATTTCCGATCGGCAGTGAAAAATAGGCTATCGGGGTCGGAATGGAATTCCGAAAGTTGGAGCAGGTTCGTAGTGTCATTTTGGACGTGTGTGCAAATTTTCACGTCATTCGGATGTGTTTTGGTTGGTTTCGGCATCTTTGGTGGAATTTAGAAGTTTCAAAGTTCATAGGCTTGAATCCGAGGTAAATTTAGTATTTTTGCGTTGTTTTTGGTGATTCGAAGGCTCGAGTAAGTTTGTGTCATATTATGGGACTTGTTAGTATACTTGGTTGGGGTCCCATGAGGCTCAGATAAGTTTTGGAAGAGTTTTTTGGAAGATTTTGGCGTTATGAGCATAATCATGTAATGATCCAAATGTCCATTTTTAGTTGTAGAGATCGAAATTTGATTTCGAGACTTTCGAAATTTTGATAATGAATTATAGGAGTAATCGGAAAAGTTTGGTCTAATTTCATCAAGTTGCGATAGGGTTTTTGGCGCGAAATGTGAGTTGATTGTTTAACAAGCGAAATGAGTATCGCACTGAGCAAATGAGCTTCGAATTGAGTTTCGATTGAAGGACTATGTTCGTATTATTATTTGTGACTCATAGGAACAAGAATTATCGCATTCCGAGTTCGTATGGTGGAGTTAGAGCTTTTTTAATGAAAATAAACATTGCTGGTGCAACAGGATCTGATGCGCACATTTAGAGACCATATTTGACACTTTTAGCGACGGTATTTTACTTTTAGCGACAAGAATTGGGTCTTTTTAATGTTGTTCTATTTTTTAGCCCATTTTAGCGTTTTTTGGGTGAAAGAACACAGCTTGGGGCGATTTTTGAGCAAGAAATCATGGAAAATCTTGAGGTAAGTCACTTGCGATCATTTCTACTCCATAACATTAAATTATCATCGAATAATCCAACAAGATTACATGTTTTTGAAGTGTTTAATTGGGGAAAATCAGTAGAAAAGGTGAAATTAGGGCTTGAGTTTAAGAGACCTTTTAGGGGCGATTTGAGGGGTCAAACGGACTCCGATTTCAGAGTTCTTTATATGTACGGACTCGTGAGATGATGAGGATCGTTTTGGTATAAAGTTTTTTGAGTTTAGAGATGTGGTCCCGGGGGTTGGGTTTCGGCTAAATTCGGGTTTTGTGATTAAAGTTGATATTTTTCGATTGGGTTTCATCCCCCTAGCATATTTTGATGTGATAAATCTGAAATTGATAGATTTGGAGCACTTGGAAGTTGATTTGAGGGGCAAACATATTGCGGAGTAGCTTTTCAAGCTAGTTTGAGGTAAGTAATGTCTTTAAATCCTGTCCTGAGGCTATGAAACCCCGAACTTTACACCCTTTCACGGGATTTAGAGTGACGCACACACTGGATGACGAGTGTGGGGCGTGCACGAATTGGAATTTTGGAAATTTGTCCTTTTGAGGCAACTATTGAGTTGCGAAATCGCTTTTAAAGCATATGTTAAATAATAATATTATAATTTGATATACTTGGGTTGTTAGACATGTTTGGGACCTAGTGCCGATCTGTTTTAACTCCTTGGGGGCAATTTTACTGATATTCCTCACTTTAAAACTATGATTTTACACTCAGTCTTTCTTGTGAAATTGTTGACACTCCTAATTGATGATACTATTATTTCTTGAAATGAAATACTGTTTGGGTCGAGAACCCTGTTTATTTATGGCCCGCGTGGCATGTTGAGAGTGTCTGACTGAGTGAGGCTGAGAGCCTGTATTGTGAGGATATTGATGATATGAGAAAGGCCGAGTACCTGAGTGATGATTGCCATGATTTGTCTTGTTTATAGCGCTTGGGCTGAAGGAGCCCCTCTGTAGTCTGTATTCCCCCAATGAGCGCAAGTACCTACTGAGTGCGAGTGCCGAGTGACGAGTGATTGGGAGACATGAGTGACTGTGAGGTGCTGAGTGATTGTTACTGAGTGATAGTGAGGTGTTGAGCGACTGTTTATGAGTAATGATTTGGCTCGAGGGGCGGTTATGATGATATTTTACTGGGTTTTGATTATGATTCACTTTATTCTTTTATACTGATGATTTGGGATTTTACTGGGAAACATTTGAAGTTGTACTTGTTCAAAGGATTTTCAAGGAATTTGGATTTCAAACTGATGTATTAAATATATACTTTACTTAGACTTCGTATTCTACCAATTGTGAATTAGTGTTTTGTGTTGTGTGTTTCTTGTCTTCAGACTTGATTTATTTTCATTACTACTGAGTTGGAGTACTCATCATTACTCCATGTACCTCTGTGTACAGGTCCAGGTACTGGTACTGAGAGGTAGCCATCTGAGTCTGTACGGCGCCTGCATTTGGGATATCGAGGTAGTTAGGGGTGTTCATCGGTCGGTACGGTACGGTATTTAGACAATTCGGTACGGTATTTTCGGTATTCGGTTTTTTAAAATGCTATACCAATACCGTACCTAGTTAAATTCGGTATGATTCGATTTTTCGCCTTTCAGTTTCGGTTTATTCGGTACAGTTACTTCAGTTGTTCGACTCTAAAGCAACTTTTTGAACGTAATATTTAGGGAAGAAAAAAAATCTTAACTAGCCAGCAAAATTTAATTATAACTAGCCAATAAAATCAATCTTATGAATGTAACAATACTAGAAGTAAGGTTTGTCTATGGTCTGTCTCAGTTGAAGTAAGATTTGAAAATAGTGGATTCTAAACCTTAAACTAAAAGGGGAAAACAACTAGGTGTAAGTAGGTAACCAAAAAAATGGGGGTAAAAGTACGTATGGTGAAAATAAAAGGTGGAAAATAATAATAAAAAATCTAAGAATAAAAGAAAGTAAAATTTTATAACTTTTATATTTATGCTATATATAATATGTATATTAGGTAATTTAGTATGTATTTCGGTACGGTATTCAGTATTTCGGTATTTTATTTTCAAATACCAAATACCATACCTAATACCAAATATTTTGAAAATTTAAACAAAATACCATACCAAATACAAAAATACCAAATAGGAAAACGACCTCGGAATGTGAATTTTATAGCTCGGATAGTTTCGTTAGGTGATTTGGGGCTTAGGAGTGTGTTCGGAATGTGATTTTGAGGTCCGGAGTAGAATTAGGCTTGAATTGGCGAAAATGAGTTTTTGACTATTTCCAGTCAGAAGTGAAAAATTAGCTATCGGGGTCGGAATGGAATTCCAGAAGTTGGAACACGATTGTAGGTTCATTTTGGATGTGTTTGCAAATTTTCAGGTCAATCGAACGTATTTTGGGTAGTTTCGGCATCGTTGGCGAAATTTAGAAGTTTCTAAGTTCATAGGCTTGAATCCGAGGTGAATTTGGTGTTTTGATGTTATTTTGGGTGTTTCGAGGGTTCGACTAAGTCCGGGTGATCATTTATGACTTGTTGGTACTTTTGGTTGAGACCCTGAGGGGCTCGGGGTGAATTCGGATGGCCATCGGGGAGTTTTGAAGAGTGAAAAGGTTGCTGGTGTGAAGTCTTCAGTTGTTTCCACACCCGTGGATAGGGGACCGCAGGTGCGAGCCCGCAGAAGCGGACATATGGTCGCAAATGCGGAATTTGGTGGACTGGTGAAGGACCGCAAATGCGGAGCTGGGGTCGCACCTGCGGAGTAGGTGCGGTATTTTGATCGCAGGTGCGGATTTTGGCATTTAAGTGATTCTCGTAGGTGCGCACCTGGGACCGCAGGTGCGAGAATTTAGCCTCAGGTGCGGTAATCGCTGGGCGGAGCATATAAATAAGACTCTTAGCGAATTTTGGTCATTATCCACCATTTTTACACGGGTTTGGAGCTTTTTGAAGGGTTTTGAAGAGGGAATTCGAGAGTTCTTCGTGGAGTTAAGACTTTTGGACTTAAAACTCGTTTATATGTGATTAATGGACTGATTAGTGGTGAAATTTATGGAAAATTAGTACCAAAATTGGGTAATTAGAGCTTGTAATTAGAGACTTTAAAATGGGGATTTGAGGGATCATTTGAGGTCCGATTTTGATGTTTTTGGTATGTATAGACTCGTGGAAGGATGTGGATTCTTGTGATGTAAATTTTATCGGATTCTGAGGCGTGGCCCGAGGGTCGGGTTAGGCCAATTTCAAAATTTTTGGTTAATTTTGATAATTTTTGAATGGGCTTTGTTCCTTGGCATATAAGAATGATATAAATCTGATTTTGGTAGATTTGGAGCACTCGGAGGCCGAGTCTAGAGGCAAAGGCATTGAGGGCTAGGATTTTAGCCGATTTGAGGTAAGTAACATTTCCAAACTTCATTCTGAGGGTTCGAGACCCTGAACTATATGATACATGACTATAATTGAGGTGACGCACATGCCAAGTGACGGGCGTGCGGGCGTACACCGAGTAATTTGTGGCCTGGCTCATCCCATGGCACCATCTATAGTAGCTATTACAGATTGATACCCACACTTCTATTAATGTGGTAAATGTGAACATGTTAGAAATTATGTCAAGTACAAATGCTAAGGATTTACGCCAAAAATGCTGAGACTCGAGTGGTCGTATATTACTGTCTCATTATGTGATTATTTAATTTCATTTACTCAGTTCTATTATAGCATATTATTTCATGCCGCAGTCTCAGTAACTGTTAATTGTATACATATTTATCATTGTTTCGGGCTGATTTATGCATCTATGAGCCATGTGAGCGAAAGTAGAGAGTAATGACTGAGTGAGGCCGAGAGCCTGTTATTGAGACAATTATGCGATCGGACTGCACACCGCAGCGATACTCTGATCATGCCTTCGTTGGCTTGATATAGCGTTTGGGCTTATAGGAGCCCTTCCGGAGTCTTTACACCCCTAGTGAGCGCATTAATATTGAGGGATGAATATTACCTGGACATGGACCTTGTCCGAAGTTTATGATATGTGAGGGATGGATCGTCCCTGGACATGGATCTTGTCCGAGTGTGGTATTCCGAAGATGGATCTTCTCTGTGGGGCTGGATTGGCCTTTTCCTCAGTATTAAGTGACTATGGTCATCGGTGTTCATGTACATTCGGGGATGGATCTTCCCTAGGCCTGAGATATGGGTGTTCATCGATCGGTACGGTACGGTATTTAGACAATTCGGTACGGTATTTTCGGTATTCGATTTTCTAAAATGCTATACCAATATTGTACCTAATTAAATTCGGTATGGTTCAGTTTTTTGCCTTTCGGTTTCGGTTTATTCGGTACGGTAACTTCGGTTGTTCGGCTCTAAAGTAACTTTTTGAACGTAATATTTAGGGAAGAAAAAAATCTTAACTAGCCAGATAAATTAAATTATAACTAGTCAATAAAATCAATCTTATGAATGTAACAATACTAGAAGTAAGGTTTGTCTATGGCCTGTCTAAGTTGAAGTAAGATTTGAAAATAGTGGATTCTAAACCTAAAACTAAAAGGGAAAAACAATTGGGTGTAAGCAGGTAACCAAAAAAATGGGGGTAAAAGTACGTATGGTGAAAATAAAAGGTGGGAAATATTTTTTAAAAAAAATCTAAGAATAAAAGAAAGTAAAATTTTATAACTTTTATATTTATGCTATATATAATATGTATATTAGGTAATTTAGTATGTATTTAGGTACGATATTCGGTATTTCGATATTTTATTTTCAATACCAAATATCATACCTAATACCAAATATTTTTAAATTTTAAACCAAATACCATACCAAATACCAAAATACCAAATAGGTAATACCAAAAATTTCGGTTTCTGTATGGTAATTCGGTATTTACCGAATTATGCACAACCCTAGAGGTAGTTGTCCAGCGTCCACAACATCTCTATTTCCCTTTCTTGTTTTGTACTTAGTTCTTCATTCCGAGATTATGTATTATGACAGTAGTATTCTTAGTAGTACTCTTAGATGCTCATGACATGTTGACTCCGGGTCTTGGGGACGGTTGTAGACTATTAGCTTAATTGTTTTGTTTAAAGATTTCGAAATCTATATGCGTATTATGAATTGTTGAAAATAATTTGAGATATTTGAAAAGAAAAATGTGAAAATTGTGAGTGTTGGCTAGCCTAGTTCCACGATAGGCGTCATCACGGCCGGTTAGGATTTGGGGTCGTGACAAATTAATTAAGAAAATGACATGTTATACGTTTAGTAGTTTAAAGATCACTAGATAACGAGTTAATAACTTTACGAATAAAGTATTTTTGATTTTCGGGTTATACTACAGATGATTGAAAACTTATTGAAATTCATAGTCAACTGTCAAACAATATCATTATTCTAATGTTAGGATTTACACACAATTAATTTTGGTTCTTATCTTCTTAAGTGTTATTGATAGATTGTTTTTATTAAAAAAAGTGAATGGTCATGTGAATGCTTGGTGAATTTTATTCTTTAAAGTGCGTCATTATCTCTAATTTAATATTGCAGTTACTCAACTAAATGTATCTTATAAAAGCTATGCTTAACTACCAGAATAATGCAATAAATTAACAGAATAAAAGTTTTAACATTTATGTTGCAAGGTAAGAGGAGGAAGTCTTCCTAATAATCTTTTGTCCAAAAATATGTATTTTTTCTCATAAAAAATTTCAGCTTCTCAATATACAACTAATAATAATCTAATTTATTTTATTTGTGTAGATAGTAGTTTTAAGAATCTATGAAATTTTTATTTTAATTTTAGTTTTTATTTTAATAGTCTTGGACTTTCTTAATTAGATAAAACTTAAATAATCTTCATTGATATATACAATTAACTATACATCACATAGATTATTATTACAATTGAACTAAATTTATGAATTAAACCAAGTGTATTATATTTATTAGCAATTTTCTTTCTCATAAAAAAAGGGATGATATTTGCATTTGTTGTTAACTTGATATTTTTTAATTTTATTGATGTTTATTTATTTTATTTGTGTAGTTAGTAGTTTTAAGAATCTATGCAATTTTTATTTTAATTTTAGTTTTTATTTTTATTGTTCTTGGACTTTTTTAATTAGATAAAACTTAAATAATGTTCATTGGTAATATACAATTAACTATACATCACATAGATTATTTTTTATGACTGAACTAAATTTATGAATTAAACCAGATGTATTATATTTATTGGCGATCTTTTTTCTCATAAGATAATATCTGCATTTTGTTAACTTGATATTTTTCTAATTTTATTGACGTTTCTTAATCCCGCGCAAAGCGCACGTAAGTTTACTAGTATAATTAAATAAATTAGCTAAAGTGTTGGACAACTTTTGAGGAAAAAGAACCTAAAATTAGAATTTATTAAATATAATAATATAGTTCTAATATCTTCATGTTAGCGAAAGGCCCCATTAACTATCTATATATACAGTCCACGCCACCTATACATTGGTCATCTTTAAAACTATAAGTAGTTCATAAGTCTTTTCTAAGTAAAAAGACTATTTCATGACGACATAAATGAACAAATTAATCAAATACTAGCAATGCCCCACTTCTAACAACCAAGAGAGAACGAATATTTTAAATACTAGCCCTTTCCTCCCAGTAATGGCAACCATGGCCAAGGATACAGAAGTGCCACTTCTGACACCAATGGGAAATTACAACGAAGATGATGAGTTGCACAGCCCAATACTGAAACCATCAAATTGGTCTTTTACTAATTCTTCATTCAAAGCTGATGAAGATGATATCCAACAATTCCGTGGAGTGAAAGATTTAATCCGAGAGTTTTCAATAGAGTCCAAGAAACTATGGTACCTTGCTGCTCCAGCCATTTTCACTTCTGTTTGCCAATATTCTATCGGTGCCATTACTCAAGTCTTTGCTGGGCATGTTGGTACCATTCAACTAGCTGCCGTCTCCATCGAAAACTCTGTCATTGCTGGTTTTGCTTTTGGTGTCATGGTATGATGCATCTCTACCTTATACATGGCTTTTGTTATTTGCGGCTTGAATTACTTCCTTGTATTTTTAAGAAACTCATAGTCCCTATAGGTTTGGGAAAACTCATTATATTGTCCTAATAGATTTGGGAAAGGAAAACCTATAGTCCTTGTCAAATTGGGAAACCTTTCTCATATATATTTGAGATCTTTTGGGATATATATATAAGGGTTGTAGTTGGGGATTCTATATATTTTATTGTGTTTTTCTTCTCATTCATAGTGGAAAACTCTCTCTGCTTTTGCCCCGAGGATTAGGCTTAGCCGAACCTCGTTAAATTCTTGTGTTGATTTTTCTTCTCTATTTGCTTTGTGTGTCATTGTGGATGTTCCGCAACAGCTTTAAATATATGAGCGGGTCCGAGGAAGAGCTCGCCAACCAGGGTCCATTGTATACAGCCTTACCCTGCAATTTTGCAAGAAGTTGTTTCCACGGCTTCAACACGTGACCATAATTTCATCATATATACCATAATTTATAGTCGATTTAGCTATATGAAAGTAGGTTGAATTTGATCTTTGTCTATCACTTTTGGAGGGATTAATAAGTATTGTTAGTTAGAGCTAGATGGATTTTAGGATGGACTTTGTGGGTAAGGTGAACTCATGGATTTTGGCTTGAACCATATATACATATAAAAAAATGTGTACAGATAATAAAATCGATGTCTGACTTACGAATTCTGAATTCATCTTTGGTGTTAACGAGGTTTATTGTGATCACAGTTGGGCATGGGAAGTGCATTGGAGACACTATGTGGACAAGCATTTGGAGCAAAACAACTTGAAATGCTAGGAACTTACATGCAACGATCTTGGGTAATCCTCACTACCACAGCCCTGGTTCTAATATTTCCTTACATTTTCGCCACCCCACTTCTCAAGTTCATCGGTCAAACGGCAGATATATCGAAATGGGCAGGTAGGTATACAGAAGCAGTCAGAACTCATTTCTTAAATATGTGTATGCAAAAAAAAAAAAAAAAAAAAAAAAAAAAGGGGGAAATTAAATACATAGATATAATAAGATAGTACTTAATATCGTACTTATTTTGAATTCGGTAACTTTAAATCTTGAATTCGCCGATTTACAGGTATGTTTGCTGTGTGGATGATTCCGCAATTGTTCGCCTATGCACTGAACTTTCCGATACAGAAATTCTTGCAAGCTCAAAGCAAGATCATGGTGATGGCGGCCATAGCGGCGATTGGTCTAATCGGACACACATTGTTCAGTTGGCTGTTGATGCTCAAGTTAGGGTGGGGACTGGTGGGTGGTGCGGTGGTGCTGAATGGTTCGTGGTGGTTCATAGTGGTGGCTCAGCTGGTGTATATTTTCAGTGGGACTTGTGGACAAGCTTGGTCTGGATTTTCTTTAAAGGCTTTTCAAAATCTTTGGGATTTTGTTAAACTATCTTTTGCATCGGCTGTCATGCTCTGGTGAGTTTCTTGATTGAAGTCGTTTTAGATTATAATTAGTTTAAATTTTTTACACAAACATAACATTTATTTAAAAAGGTAGTTGTATATTCATAATACCTGCAACGAATAAAATAAGGCATGTGATCTGCAATAATAGATTAAGTTATAACTCTTGTGGTGTAGTTAGATTATTCAGCTTTTATTATTAAACGCAATGCATCATGATTTCATACTTCAAACCATATTCACCCCAGAAAATAGTGCTTAGAACCATTTTACTTGTAATATTACGTTATGATATTGATGGTCCTTATCCAATAGGAAAGACCCAAATAGGACTTACTTCCGAAAGTTGGCAAGAAGTTAGATGAAGAACAAACATATACACAAATTAAAACAAAAATTACATATGTCACACATGTAAGTTATAATTTTGATCATGCAAGTCTTGAAACTTTTACTAGTAGCATTTCTTAAATATCCATCACTATCCAAACTATTTCTTCAAAGGCAGTTAGGGACTTCTATTGATGATGTTTTAAGAAATATGAAATGTATGTAAGACATAAGTTTCATGTATAAAAGCTGTCGTATACTCGTGTTATGCTATCAACAACGCATCTTTATATAATAAATGGACGCGATCATTATTTCTTGTTGACCTATCTATGCCCATGTTCTGTTGTACCTCATAAATAATAAACTTAAACCCAACAATTTCGCTATTCAACGGCCAAAATAAATGAGGCTAGCTGCTGCATTGATTGAAAAATAAAAGAATCTATATATAATAACGCTGTGTAGCCAACTGTGAGTTCTTAAACTGATGAATGAATAAACAATCCTGTGATTGGAACTTCGGCGCTGAGTACCCTTGTAACTAGCACCTTGGGCTAGGGTTATGTATATATGTCACGTTAACAACTGTACCTTTAATGCATGGTTATACAGTCAGACATCTTTATAATAACAAGCTTTGTCAGAATCGATTTTAATATTATGTTATAATATATATTCTCTATAAAATCACTTCGCTATAACAGTCAATTTTTTTTTTAAAATAAATAAAATTGTTATAGAGAGGTTTGATTATATGTCATTATCATTCAAATTAACTAATAGTCTAAAAATTGTTTTATCTATAATGTACAGAAGTCAAACTCTAATTTGTAGTTGTCCTCCTTTTATATTGCTCCTACTGTTATTTTCTTCCTTGTGTTTAGACTTAATTCCAAGTCTAACCGGCCAATAGTATGGTAACAAGTGTATTGCAACATTTATTGCAGCTTAGAGATGTGGTACTTTATGGCACTAATTCTCGTTGCTGGATACCTCAAGAATGCTGAAGTAGCTGTGGATGCAATTTCTATTTGGTGAGTGTACAAATCTCTATGTGATATTGCCATAGTTTTATTTAATTTGGCACGAATCCTTATTGGAAAATCACCAACTCTTTCATACTGTGGACCAAAAGCGGATGCGAAATTTTCGTATTGAATTAATTTATTCACCATAGTAGCACTAATAAGTAGCGGTACCAGTTTACTAAGGACTTTTCTAAGTTTAGTGTCAACGTGGCGTTATTAGCCTCAATCGTATTGTTCTCACGGAAAGTACAACTAATAATTTTTTTGAAAATATTTTATTACATAGATATCAATCCGTGAATAATGGGGACGGAGAGATAGAACAGAAGATCTTGGGAATTAATAGCTTTCATTATAATAACGTGTTCAAAGTTGAAACCATTAACTATGTTTACCCTTAAAAATAGAAAATAATTAAATTTATACACGATTTTTGTTATGAAACAATATAAGAAAAAGGGATCAATTACATTAAAATATAATCTCTCTATTTATAGGGAAAAAGTGACTTAGCCACCAAATAATAAAGCCTAAAATCTCTCTAAAATATAGACATTTTCCATAAATAAAATATTATTTATAACACTCCCCCTGAATGTCTATTCAACAGATAATGTGGCTCGTTAAAACCTTAATTAAAATAAAACCCAGCGGGAAAAAATTCTAGAGAAGGATAAAGAGTACACATATCTAACGATACGCCTTTTGGTTGCCTCGTTAAAAACCTCACAAGGAAAACCCAGTGGGACAAAACCTTGTAAGGAAAAAAGAGTGTAACGCATATTAACTCCCCATGATGAGAGCATCAATTCACATTCTTGAGCCTTCCCATTACAATCTTGTGCACTAGCTTCTTGAAGGTTGATGTCACCAGAGATTTGATCATCCATATTAACTCCAATCAATATGTTTCACCTTGAAAATCTTTGCTATCACATTATTATGCTTATAGAGAATTGATAATTCATTCCACGGAATATTTTCTCAAATGTTTATCTCACTCCCGCTCATGTTAAAAAAACTAACTTACTTCCTCAACTTTGGGAACCCATCTTTGTGCGTAATGGTGTTAATCAAAGTATACACCGCACATCAATAATAATAAAATGACATTATTTGGTTCCTGACCTGAACCAGTTATGAGGGGAGATGTAATATACTTTTGTGTATAACATATATATATATATATATATATATATATATATATATATATTAAATTGATATAGATAACTTTGTTCTCATAAGCAATAGTATATTAGTATAGCAATTAAGTGGATGCGGTCAATAAATCGTTTTGCTAAACTAGTAGTGATGTAACCAACTTATCAAGATGAAGTGTCTTGAATAGAAAATCTGAAAATTATGCTCTAAATTAAATTGTTGAGCAAGTTACCTCGCAAACACCAAGTTGCGGGTTAATAATAATCGCACATGTAATCATCTCATTGATGCATCTTATGTGGTATACATGAAAGGTGAATGAGCCCAGATTTATTTTTGATATTTTCAGCATTCATGGGATTCAATCCCAATTTTTAGTTGGTTTATTAATTAATGAGAACAAGCAACATAAGAGAATCCGTAAAGAACTTTCTAGTTCTTTAATATTTATCCACGTGAATCACCTTTTATTTTTGCACATCATACTTAAATTAATATGGCTAAAATCAATTATGCCAACTGGATAAATTATCAATATTGATAAACTTCATGTTTATACCATGACGTGTGCAATTATCAATAAACTTCAAGTTTATTGTGGCATTCTTTTATTTATGTAGTACAAACTGGAGAATAAAGCGAGTAACTTTTCACATACATATTAACCCGCTACGAGTTGTAGTGATAGAAGATATTAAATCTTTCCTTTATTTATAGTCTCAATATAACCAACCGCTTTCGCGAATACTTTAGAAACTCAATAAGTTTCTTTGAGACTTACTACAACACAATAAATTGACATGATAATCGATTGTATTCCTCCAAAATAGTAATAATTGGCTCTTCCATAGCTCTCAATTAATTTGGTAGTACCACATATTCATCAACATCCATACGGTGAATATCACTTTTAAAGAGAGTTATAAATTATGGTCATTGTCAAAATTATATGCAAGATATGTTTCTTGCATTACTGTTGTCTTTTAATAATCACACTGTCATAATATTTTGGCATAATCACAATAGGTACGTGATCAATGATCATTCATGCCATAATAATGAAATTATTTTCTTATTTCATCTCAAATCTCCTTTTAGAGGTGAGTTGGTATATTCATTACGACTAGCACGTTCATATTCTTCCAATAATGAATATGTATTCATAAATTAGATGTTGTGACATTCACATCATGAATGGACCATAATCATCTATATGTGCTTTACAAAATCTTATGTCAAATCGATGACAAATATTACTTTCACGGAGTGAAAAATTATTTTGAGAATTCTTATTATTCTCGTTATCACAATGATGATGACAATTATATATTTGTCTATTGCCATGTCCACATTCATTTTCTTAAGCAAATATACCACTAGGCAGGCTGCCTAGTGGCTAATATATAAATAAAACCCCAAAATGGATCCAAAGCTTACAAGATGTCAAAACCAAAATAGAAGTCGCATGAAGCTACTAGCTACTAAAAGGATAGAAAAGCTAAAATCTAATGAACTAGCTATTACAAAATAATAAGCTGAGGGCTTCCTTCTCTTGTCAGTGTATGTGAATCCAATTGCCAGTGGAAAATACCAAGCAACACCTATCAAGCTCTCACCAGGCGCCAGGGTATACTGTCCATAGGCTAAAATGAATTCCAAATATCTCCACCACAGAGTTGAAGCTAGTATAGTCTTCCAAGTGTGCTACTATATGATCTCCATATGAGTGAACTGAGTGTGTCTAAGTATTAATCATGTGCTCACTCATCTAACTTAACATGTAGAAGAGCGTGGCTTTAGGCAGGCTTTGCAAGGCACGTCCACATCCAATTGATACCTTCACGGTAATAATTGTCTTCTTTCACACTTATCACATATTGCTATCAAATTCTCTTAAGGGGAATGAGAATGAAGCAAATTCAATGGAATAAAACCCCTCTATTTATAGGAAAAACGTGACTTAGCCACCAAGTAACAAACCCTAAAGTATCTCTAAAATATAGACATTCACCATAAATAAAATACTATTTATAACAATATTAAAGATATATAGATTGATTCAATACAAGTAACTGAGGATGTTAGATAAATGAATGAAAGATAATACGAATAATCAAACCAGTTGTAATGTTATGACCCACTGGAACTTGGGTTGGACAATAGTTTTGCCCTCGATTGGACCATCAATTTGGAGCCAATAGAGAATGAACAACGAGTAGTAAAGCAACAATTTTTCTATAGCTAGAGAGTAGTAAAAATGAAATTTTATTCCTTTGATATGCGTGTTACAATGTGTTCATTCCATAAAAACTAGCCCCATTTATATAGTAGGAGAGTTTCGCCTCTAGTACAATTCTAAGAAAGGTAAAAGTCTTCTTTTTCATTAATCAATGATCCGCTACTGATACGAGCCGAGATCTGTGCCATAATATCGGATGGGGTGTGGATTTTGCGGCCCTCTGTTGGCTGTGGGTAACTGTTATCGTGTCTTCCGAGGTCTCGTAGCTCGTTTCGGGATCAGGGAAGTAATGTCTTATCAAGCTCGGTGGCGACCACTTCGTTCGGACCTTAGTACGAGGCATTCCGGCTTTGATTCTGACCTTGTATAATCGTGCCTTTGCTTCTTTTGACCTTGTATAGGTTACCCCGGTTTTTCCCATATACAGATAGTCCCCTCGTTTCTCAGAGAGTAGGTTTGCCGAAATGATGGGAAACGATAGATGTTCCCCGGTTCCTTCCTTTGTACGTTACAACAGAAACGACAAAGAAGCTGAAACATCTTATCAGTCATGTCGTTCTGACTTTGGACACGTATCAATCATCGGTTGGTCGCTCCCGAATGCGAAACGTCGCGTACTACCCTTATAAAAGCTTCTAGCCTTTGCTCTTTTTCCACTTTCCGATCTAAGGTTCCACCTTTGAATTTTCTTGTTGTTACCAACTATTTCAAACCTTCATATCTTCATCTTTGATCTTCAAATCTTCATATTTGTTCTTAGGTTCTTACCTAGATTTTTATCCTACCTTCAAATCTTCATACTTTTCTCCTCAGCCTTCGAATCCTTCAAACCTTCATACTTTTTCTTTAAGTTTTCAAACTTTCTTAGATAGTAATGCCTAAAACTTCCAAATTAGTTCCTCAACAAGCTGCTTCTTTGTCTTCGCACCCGGCCAGAGGTCCCGAGGCAGCTACTCCTGAAGTGGTTGTTCTCGAGACGGCTGCTCCCGAAGCGGTTGCTCCCGAGGAGGTTGCTGTTGAATCGGCTCTAGATCCCCCCCCCCCCCATAAAGAGCTTTTGTTCCCCAGGGCTGCTCGATCGTAGATGACTTCAAAGTCAAGAAGGCCTCATCCAAACAAGACCGAGGTGAAGAGGCATCGAGGTATATATGCTCTATCACCGAAGATACCCCTCCCATTGTCCGGGAGGACTGTAATTGTGGAGGTAAGGACATGGTAGTCCCCGGGCCGGAGGACAACATCACCACTCACATGAAAGGGTATTAAGTGTTTACACTTATCCCTTCACACTGGACCCGATAGACCTATTTGTTTTGGAGTTTTGGAAAAGATACGAGGTGTGCCTTGGGAAAATCCACCTGTATCTTTGGAGGATCTTGATCCTCCTCTATTACTTTGTGAATAACATCGAGTCTCGTCGGCTCACCCTCTACTACCTGCTCTGCCTAAACAGTCCCCGAATTTTTCGAGGGGGACTAATCAAGCTCACTCGCCATGCCAGCAAGGCCCCCTTTTCAAGCATCGACGAGGATCGAGGGCTGGCAGGGGTGTTTCATTTGAGTGAAGACCGAAGATTTAATCCCTCCCGATTTTCTGCTATTCCCCGAGAAATGGAATGCATCTCGTAAGTGTACTTTTTCCTTAAGTGTCGAGTTTTCTTTATTCCCCTATTCACCGTCAGTATTTGTGTCCGTGCAACCTTTGCTCAGGTTCCCAATGCGGTCACCCTCGATCTGATGATGTTGGTTAAGCTGCCTGGATTAATCAACACACGCTTGACTAGGGATTTGTTTATAAGTATTGATATTACCAGTGCATCATTATGAGGCTGCACGATGCCCTCGACATCCTCGACGTTGAATGAAATGGCTCCCTCTGGGATATAAGCTCAGGTGCGCTTCTCCCTCATGATGGATACTTTTATGCACTTTTCACAAGCCCTTGAGGGACATCGACCCCTTTAATGATCATGTTGATGATGTGTTGAGGTTCTTCTTGGTCGGCTTGTTTGTTGGAGTCCCTGTTCTTGGAGTGGTTTTTGGATCGATCACTTGGGAATTCCCGGAGATGCACGTTATTAAACAACTATGCAACTTCTTCCCTCAGTCGTCGGCAGTCTTCGGTCCTGTGGCCATGAGTGCCATGATACTTACACATCAGGTTAGGGTCTCTCTGGGTAGGGTCGGATTGCAATGGTCGAGGCCACTTGGTCTCCTTGATGCGTCCAACAGCCGATACGATGCTTGTTTTTGAAGTTATACTCTGATAATCTTGGATCTTCCTCCCCCCCCCCCACCCCCTCCCCCCCGAGCGTCCTGTCGAAACCACTTTTTCTCATCAGGACTCGGTTATTGGGCCCTCGATTGCTTCTCTTTTCGTTTCTAGTAGAGTTGCGCACAGACCTGTTTCCCCTTCGATTTGCATTGTGTGGTTGATACCAATCTCATACCATCCTTGATTCATGATCGACGATTCTCTTAGGCATGTCATTGCTTCTGATGGGATAAACGGACCCGGAAAGGGATCCGAGTTGGTCATCGTCGACTCTGATTTTTTACTAATGCATGTTGTGGACGTCAACCCAAGTTATCGATGGGTATTCTACCATGTTTTGTTTCAGCTGTTGCGAAGCCAAGGAGATTTGAGGGTTGAGTCTCTGAGTAAATGCATGAACGACCCAATCGGCCAGAACCGGAGGCAAGTCTATCTGTTCCATTTGAAACCCCGATACAAACTCCCTAAGCATCTCGTTTTCCTTTTGCTTAACCTTGAAAAGGTTCGACTTTTTGGTCTCGACCTTGATGTCCCCAGCATGAGCCTTCACAAAAGCATCTGCAAGCATAGTGAATGAGTCAATGGAATTGGGGGCAAGCTGTGGTACCATAACATTGCTCCTTTTGACAAAGTTTCCCCAAACTTCTTTAATAACAGTGACTCGATTTCGTCGTCTTCCAAGTCGTTACCTTTGATGGATCATGTGTAGGAGGTCACATGCTCATTTGGATCGGTGATTTTGTTATATTTTGAATATCGGGCATCTGAAACCTCTTCGGGATTGGTTTCGGTGCCACGCTCGGAGGGAAAGGCTTTTGGACAAATATCTTCGAGTCCGGGCCCTTCAATATTGGAGGCACTGCTGGGATTTGATCAACCCGGGAATTATATGCCTCTACCTTCTTGTCGTTTGCCTCGATTTTCTTTTCACCAGATTTCGCTTGTTTCGTTAATGCCTCTAATATTTTAATTACTTCAGGGTTGACACCGGACTCAGCTTCGTCCGACCTTTCGGTGATCTGCTCATTTCTTAGGGTGTTTTCCCCGGGCGGTTCGGGCTAAACTCTACTGGGGGCGCGACTTTGGTTCTGCAGATAAACGATCGTCGCCTGCCGAGCATGCAACATTTCGAAGATCAATCGTAGACTGACCCCTTCGCCTTCAGGTTCTCCTTGAGTCGTTGGTCGGGCTCCTCCCCGAACAGTGTTTTCAGGTCGGTAGAGAGGTTGGCATCGATGGCCACATGTGAGTTAGCATCGACTGGGTCTATGACTAGGACCCTGTTAGGATCAGAAGGGGGCACCTCATTTCTAAGTACCATATTGTTATTTTCGCCATGATGGCCAGACCCATCCTCAACGTTCAAGTGGCCGGACTGAGAATTTGATACTTTTAAGCAGACCTGAAATTGAGACCTTAAAGAACAAGTGTATAGTAGAGTGTGTTATAGATATTTGTAAACCACCTCTATAATCCTTAACCTCGCGGTGGGCGCCGAACTGTTTACCCTTAAAATAAATAACAATTAAATTTATACACGGTTTTAAGGATATGGGGATTGATTCAATACAAGTAATTGAGGATGTTAGATAAATGAATGAAAGATAAAACGAATAAGCAAATCAGTTGTAATGTTATGACCCAACTGGAACTTGGGTTGGACAATAGTTTTGCCCTCGATCGGGGCCTCGGTTCAGAGCCAATAGAGAATGAACAATGAATAGTAAAGCAACAATTTTGCAATATCTAGAGAGCAGTAAAATTGAAATGGTATTCCTTTGATATGCGTGTTACAATGTGTCCATTCAATAAAAACTACCTCCACTTTATATAGTAGAAGAGTTTCACCCCTAGTACAATACTAAGAAAGGTAAAAAATCATCTTCTTCATTAATCACTGATCTGCTAGTGATACAGGCCGAGATTTGTAGCGCGATATCCGATGGGGTTCGGATATCGCAACCCTCTGTTGGTCGTGGGCAATTGTTATCGTGTCATTCGAGGTCTCAGAGCTCGTTACGGGATCAGAGAAGTAATGTCTTATCAAGCCTAGTGGCGACCACTCCGTTCGGACCATGGTACGAGCCGTTCCGGCTTTGATTCCAACTCGCATAATTTTGCATTTGCTTCTTTTTACCACGTATAGGTTACCCATGATTTTTCATGTATACAAGCTAGGCTTAACTTTGTTATATCCCCTTAAATATTACTAGCTCATATTTTGTGTCGTTTTGAAACGAAAAAATACTCTTTAAAATATGTGTTCTAAAAGAGAATATGCATTTATATATACAACAATCAAACACCAACCAAAAATCATATAAAGTTAAAATGTACTATGTATTTAGGACAAATGTAAAGTCTTAAAAACTTCATAATATAATTTTAATGACCAAATTTACTACAATCTGAATTGTTATAATAGTGTTAAAGAAGTAGTGAGTATTTGAGAAGGAAACAGGTGCCTACATGGGCTATTTGGTCGATTTAACATATAGTTAGTTAGTAGAGATTGTTGCCTAACTGGTTAGCTAATTGCGTATATAAAGTAGTTGCATAGAGTGGAAGTAATTCAGTTTTCTCATTTTCTCCATTTCTCTTTGTTGGTTTTTAACTTTGCTCTCAAATAAGGTTCTATGTTGCTCTCAATTCAACAATTTGAAATGGTATCGGCGCCTTTGGGCTAGAGATTCTAGCTCTACTCAAAGGCGGTTTCTTCTCGATCTCTTTTGTGTGTGGGGTTTCCTTTATCTTCATTTTGTTTCGTTAATTGCTCGCGATGGATAACAATATCGGACATAGTTGAAGACGATGAATTCGAGGTTAAACTCGGTCACAATCATCCACTTAATTTCTATGCTTCTGATACGAGTGGATCTCTTCCGATCTCTGTTCAATTGACTGGAACGTGGAATTATTCTTTTTAGAGTCGCTCGATGAAGATCACACTCATGAGATGAGACAAGTTAGGTTTTTTGGATAGTACTCAGTGAAGGAGAAACTCAAAAAATATTATGGTACTAGTGAGAGTGTTGCAATTCACATGGCTCCAACTGAGTTAAAAGAGTTGAAGGAGCAGTTGTAGGAGTTTTGGATAAGGCGTTCATCAGGACAAGTATTTCTCCTTGGGGTGTGTCGGTGTTATTTGTGAAGAAGAACGGTAGTTGTAAGAGGGGGGATATGAATTACAGGTAGGGTCACTATCGAGAACAAGTATCTATTGCCTCTTATTGATGATTTGTTAGATCAGATTCAGGGTGTCAGGGTTTTCTCGAAGATTGACTTGAGATTGGGCTATCACCAATTGAAGATTAGGGATTATTGGTCGTGCGTGATTGATGAGTTGTATGTCAAAGAAGCTAATTACTGGAGTTGTCTACAAAAACGGTGCTCAGACGGTCTGGGTAGATCTTCATAAAGGATTTGACAAAGTTAATGCCTCCAAGTCGGTATATTTGCACAAAGAGATATACACTCCTACTCAAAGTACATCATCTATATCCATTTATTACTCAAGGCATAAGGACCTTTAGGATGAGTTTTAGACTCTAGTACCTTCTCGTGGTTGCAATTGTGTGAAACCGAGAGATTATGTAGTACATATGCGAGTCAGAAGTTATTTCAATTTTTGATGGGGTTGAATGAATCCTATTCCTAAGCTAGAAGTTAGATTCTGTTGATGGCTCATATACCCTCTATTAATCATGTTTACGTTATGATTACGAGGGATGAGAGTCAGAGAATCAGTTGTTGCAAATGCTAGTGTTAAGTCTTTTGCACCTAATGCCATTATGAATCCACATAACTCTTTACTACTAAGACTAGTACCTATTAGAAACCTAAAAAGAATTTCAGTGTTCAATTTGAATTTTATAAAATGAAAGTCCATAACAAAGAGAAATGTTATAAGATTATAGGGTATCTTCCTGACTTTAACTTAAGAAGAAAGGGGAGATGGTCCTACATGGAAAATGATTATAGTGTGGTTAATGAGGGCCAATCCTCTGCTGGTAATGGAAATTGATTTGCTAAGGGGGAGCAGAGTAATCTTTATATTCCTCATGAAGAATAGATAGTTGACACAAACGCTATAATCACATGGTCTCTGATCCAAAGTATATTCTGCTTTCAGTATCTAAGATGACTAAGGATCTGTAATGCTCTGCTATATTTTTCCCCGATTTCCTTATATTTTAGGATCTCTTTACTAGGAAGGTGAAGGTGGTAAGGAACTCGATGGTATTGGGGTGTTTGTGTTATGCTAAGATATCCCACGAGGCTGACAAGTTCAAGTCGAGAGAAATTCCTACAATCATAATGGGCTACTTAGAAACTCAAAATGGTTATATGCTCCTTGATATAACTAATTACTTTTTCTTTGTTAATAGGGACATTACTTTCAAAGAAAATGTGTTTCGCTTCAAGAAGTGAACTATTGTCAATTCATGTCTTGCTGAACACCTGAGGTGTAGTGCCTAATGAAGACGACTCTTGGTCTAAAACAGGACTATCCTTATAGTCTGTTGATGATGCAAAAAATAGTAGTGATTCTCATGTGGATCTTGATATCGACCTAGCAACTGATGTTGATAAGAGTGTTGTAGCTAATGCTGGTGAGCCATAACTTCCTCGCTCTTATCAACTTTTTGTTCCTCAAAATGATCTCCTGCCTCAAAATTCTATGCTTCCTCCTGAGGTTCCTCCTTTTGGGGTTCGTCTGAGGAGAAATTCCAACAATATAAATCCTCTTTTACTGATGAAAGACTTTGTAACTTTGCTAGTTTATCAAGATGTTCCCTATACTTTCTCTCACTATATGACTTATGAGACCTTGGCACCGTCATATCAGGCTTACATAGCAACTTTATTTTCTATTGTGGAGCCATCATTCGATGCTAAAGCTATCAAGGACCCAAGGTGAGTTGAGGTTATGCAATATGGGATTGCTGCCCTAGAGCAATCACACCTAGGATGTAGTTCATTTACCAATAGGAGAAACTGCAAGTGGATATATATCGTGAAGTACGAGGCCACAAGTGAAGTAGAGAGGTTCAAAGAAGGACTAATATTGACAAAATGATATAGTCAAAGAAAAGAGATTGGCTACTCGAAGACTTTTTCGCATGTTGTAAAAAATGGTAACGATTAGGACCATCTTACCTATTGCAGTTGCGCAACATTAACATATCCATCAGATAGATGTGTATAATGTATTCTTATAAGATGACGCACATGATGAAATATATATGGAATCGTCTCACGGATTTCAGTGGGAAGAGATATGCAGACTCATAGAAGCCATGTATGATGCTAAGCTTTCAGAAGTTCTTTTGTGCTTTGCATTTAGTCAACATGACTATTCGCTATTTATGAAGAAGACTGACAACAACATTATGGCAATCTTGGTATACGTAGACGATATGCTGATTACAGGTAGTCATTTAGAACTTATAGAGAGAACGAAGTTAATCTTACAACAAGCCTTTAAGATGAAAGATTTAGGAGAGATAAAGTACTTCCCTTCCCAATAGAGTTTGTAAGGAGTAAAGATGGATTATTGATGCATTATAAAAAATATGCCTTAGAGCTGGTATGTGATCTGGGACTAGGAGCATCTAAACCAGCTGGGACTCCACTTGAAGTCTAACTGACTACTAAGTAATTTGATGATCATGTAGGAGCATCAAGTTGCACCAGAAATGAGTTGTTTCCTGATATAGGAATGTATCAGAGATTAATTGGGAAGTTACTATAATTTATAATAACCAGGCCTAAAATAGCATTTGGTGTGTGGACTCTTAGCCAGTTCCTACAACAACCTAAGAAGTCTCACTGATGCTACCTGAAGGTTGGTTAGATATGTAAAACAAAGACCAGGGCAAGAAATGTTGTTGTCAAGCTGCAACAATGGAACTGCGATAGCATTTTGTGATGTTGACTGAGCAGCTTGCCCACACTCTAGGAAGTCAACGAAAGAATTCTTCATCAAAATTAGGAGATTATTTGGTTTCTTGAAAGTCAAAGAAGCTGACCATAGTGTCTAGAAGCTCTGCAAAAGCAGAGTGCAGAAGCCTTCTCTCTATAGTTGTAGAGCTAACATGCTTTTAAGATCAATAAAGGAAGTTGGGATTGAGGTGAAACTACCAGTTCATATCCATATTGACAGCAAGATAGTCGTATAGATACCTGCAAATCTAATTTTTCATGAAAGAACAAAGCACATTGACCTTATCAGGGAGAAAATTTCGATGGGCATGGTAAAGACTGAGTATATCAATACCATGGATCGGCAGATGTGTTGACAAGGGACTTGGCAACATACAATATAAATACTTGATTTTCAAGCTTGGTGTACTAAATGTGTTTGCACCACCTAGCTTGAGGGGACTATTAAAGAAGGAGTTACTTGACACGTGGCTACAAGGGCTTTTTGGTCTATTTAACAGATAACTAATAAAGATTTTTGGCTAACTAGTTAGCTAACAGTCTCGTATAGTGAAAGCAATTTAATTTTCTCATTTTCATTCTCTTTGTTGGTGGTCCTGAACTTTGCTCTCAACTAGGGTTCCATGTATGCTCTGCATACCCTAATTTGATGAATAGATCAATATTGCTTATTGAAATCCTAATGCCACTAATGACTACCATGCACATATATGGGCAATTAAGTTGCTTTTTTTTCTTCTTTTTTTTTGGTTAAGCTGATGTTATTTCAAATATTGCAGCATGAATATAGAAGGCTGGACGTTCATGGTGGCACTTGGTTTCAATGCCGCAATAAGGTGTGTGTATATATATTATCCCACTTAGATTGTAATGACTGTCACTTAATTCGCAATTTGCTATTAGAGCAAGAAACACCCTTAAAATTGTTATCATTTGATGCAGCGTGAGAGTATCAAATGAACTAGGAGCAGGGCATCCAAGAACTGCAAAATTTTCAGTAATAATAGCCTCCATCACTTCTCTTTTAGCCGGCGTCTTCCTCTCGTTGGTTCTACTTTTTTCTCGGAGTTGGTATCCTCCATTGTTTTCAAATAGTGAGGAAGTCCAGCAGGTTGTATATGAGCTCACACCTATGTTAGCAGTCACCATTATTGTTAGCAGTCTTCAACCTACTCTTTCTGGTACTCAACTTACCTGCTCTTTCAATCTTCTCTTTGATATTTTTATTAGAAGATTTGGGATAATTTCATTAAATTAAACGGTATGCAAGTGACACCATTTAAAAGAATTCATTTTATAACTAACGTCCTAATATCTGGTGTCTCTCATTATGTGGCACCATGGAATTTTTTATAAGTGATTTCAAAATTGAATTTTTAGTTTTTTAAGTGGTGTCATGTTGATATTGTATCAAGTAATGAGCTGCTGACATGGTAGCCTATTTGTTTTTCCATGACCAGATTCAGCATTTTCGGGTAGTTGAACTATTTTTGTTATCAAAATTAGCTTAATGATTTGATTGATATATACAATAGTTAGATGGTCTAAGCGTGAAGGTTGGTCACTTGGTAATTGCAGGGGTGGCCATTGGAGCTGGGTGGCAAGCATATGTTGCATATGTGAACATAGCTTGCTACTATTTGTTTGGTATTCCCATAGGTGTCATACTTGGCTTCCTTCTTGACATTGGCGTTAAGGTATGAGTTCCTTTACCTCACTTGAAAAAAAAAATTGTTTATAGTGTAAATATTAGCTCCAACATTCGTATAACTCTTTAAGACATTGTTATTTAAATGTTGTGCATGAAATTCTTATATAGGGAATCTGGTATGGGATGCTAGCAGGTATGACTCTTCAAACTGGTGTCTTGATCATGATGGTCCTTCGAACTAATTGGAACAAGGAGGTAAGGCACACGTCAAGAATCAAACTGTGTTGTTTTTTCAAGTTATATACACGGACAATGTGAAGATTTTTTATATTTTCACTTTGGTTATCTGGTACAGGCTTCCCTTGCCAGAGACAGGATAAAACAATGGGGAGGAGACTCGGAGGCGAAAGAAAATGGTGGAAACCTTGTTAGCTGAGTGCAGGCCAAATTGAAATTATACTGCCTGTTTAATATAGATTATAGAGAACAAGTATCTCTTTTTTTGCATTTATGTCAGTTCTTTCAATATTCACAGAGAGGAATCTAATGTTTGGAAGAAAAATAAAAGGAGGGCTTTATTCACTTTTAGCCCGCGCCAAAAACTATTTACATTCTGTAGGGGAGAAAGAAAACACCATAAAACATGCAAACGGAAGATAAATGCCAAGTCCAATATTTGCTAATAATCATATTAAAGATGGTAATATACAACAAGCATTAGAATAGCAATACACATCAGCCTATGCCAATAAAGAATAGAAAGCTAGACAATAAACATGTTTACTTGTATATACTTCACTTTTGCAAAAAGAGTGCAGCTCCAACCAAAGCTATCCATATTGTTAAAACTGCCCAGAATGATTGGCTATTCTCCATACCAACTGCTGGTTTCCACACCATAAAGTCCCCCAACCGGTCCCTGCTTGATGGAAGCTGATTTGCTGTTGACGGACTTTGTCTTTCATCTTTGTCCTTGTTTTTGTCAGTCCATGTTCCAGCATAACTGCACAAAGAGGCACAGGAAAAAATGAAGGGAATTTCGCACTGATCTTCAACGATTCTTGGAACCCACTCACCCACAGTAAGCATGAGTTCCTCTAACCGCATGATTCTTAAAAGAATTACTTCACACGAATGCTATCATGAATAAGGAATTGTCCCCAAAGTAGCGAAAATGAGTAAACAGCCTAATATTTAGTAAAAAGAAGAAAACAATGTTACCCACCTATTCATCATTTGTATATGTTAAATCAATATGCTCAGAACTCCATATTAACGTGTTACAACCTGCTGATACATGTTACACCGGATCGTGACATCATATACTATAGTTACGGCTAGGCTTATTGCATGGGTAAATGAGTCTAATATGTTTCATTCAATCAATTTCTAACTTAAGTAGGTTTGTCTACAATACAACTAGTAAGATTATCTAAAACAAGCTTCAGTTTCTTAGAAAGGTTTCAAATCTGGTCATACCCCTTAAAAACTGGCACACTAGGAGCTGAAAATCTACTTCACATTAAAAGGTACCCACATTCATTTGAGAAGAAAGAAGAGATTCCAAAGGTCCTACCAGGAAAAGGCGCCCTCAACCATGAAACCAAACACTTCAAAATGAGAAATGAAAAAAGAAAGAAAGAAAGAAAGAGAGAAAGGAAAGGAAGAAGGAGAATACAAGCCCTATATAAGTTACTCATCCAAAGAGTCTCCAAAGAGTCAGATAAAGTTCTCGTTAATCATCTGAAGTCACATTCCTAACTAGTGAACCTTTGTTATCCACTTCCACAATTAGATTTCACATTTGTTGGCAAGAGAGGTAGGAGAGAGGGTACATAGCAGAATAGTACATTAAAAAACTTAAATTGTTTAACTGCTCTGCTACTTCTATGCTTTAACTTGTACATCATATTGTTACAATTATATTGATGATCCATGGATGCTAAAAGTAGCATGCAAAAGAACACAAACGATTTTAGTTACGTTATTGTTACAATTATATTGATGCTAGCTAGTAACATTATGCTTAAGTCGTTATCATATTAAAACAAACGCAACAGTAGCGGACCATATTGATTTCACCAAGCACTTGCATATCACACCCGCTGCGTAGAGGAAAGAAATTGATACTATCCTAATAAGCTAACATATGCAATATAATATTGCATGACTGGAACTTACCTATCATAGCTAGAACCAATTAGTGGTATGGTAACCATTTCTTCTTGAGATATCTTCAGCTTAAGTGCTTGCAATATATAGTGAAGCTCTAGCTTGACGTCGGATGCTGATACTGGGATGTTTCCTTTCTAATTGCTTATACAAATCAATGCAGTCAGCATGGCAGTTATTAGCTTCATAAGCCATAGCAAGCCATATTTGTATCTGAAAGTTCAATTTGCAAAGGCAATTGGGCTTAGAACAAAAATTAGCACTTCTTGTGTGTGGTTATTCAGGAAGTGGTCGCCACTAACCTCTCCACCGAACAAGGTTGGTCTAGGAATGATAGTAAGAGCACCCTCGAGGAACTCTATTCCCATAAGCAGTTTTTCTGCGTTCTGATTGCTCTTTTGCCACCTAAATTTCAAACCAAAATTAAAAAAATGATAATTTAAAGGATCTGACATTTTTTATCAAACCCGGATGTTAAACAAGTCATTTAAAAGGTTTTAGCCACTGATGCACTACAAAATGTGGTGCTACAGAGGATTCTGAAATAGCTCTCTCATTTCTGCTATTCCAGATACAATTTTGCAATCGTATTTTACCCACCTTAGTTTCCCTTCCTACCATGCTTCAAAATTAAATTAGCAGTTAGTCAAACCTATACGAAAGATGAATAAGACTATCACTAGTACATCAGAAAGCATCTTATGGACCAGTGAAAATTATATTGTATATATAAAGTTAAAGTTTTTTGCATATACCACTTTTTTTTTAAACCCGTTTCCGCCACTGCTTATGGATACACATACGTACATACACCTTTAGGTGATCTCTTCTTGCCTGCCTAAACCTAGATGGAGTAAGTTAAGTAGCAGGTACTCAATCGGTTAGTGCACATATACAAAAACAGTAAATATAATCAAAAGATGGATTGTTATAAGTTATAACAAAGCCTGACCTTTTCGAGCTCTCTCCAGCTTCTCCTCCTCATCTCTTTCTCCCAATCAAACTCTTCTCCACTTTCTCCTTCATCCTCAATTCAAACCCATTTCCATTCTCATCATCACTTAAATTCGATTTACTCTCATGTTCAAAACCGGCTACAAGTGCACATGATTTGTACCTGACATGGGTCTTTCTTTACAAAAAAGTTCAAAAGAACGTCTCTTGTTTTGCGATCTGGTAACACGACAGCAGCACGTGGGGTGGTCACGTGAGTTCCGTCTAGTAGTAGTGCTATGTTTCCGACTACTACCGCCATGTCCGATGATGGACTGAGTGAAGGAGGAATAATGGAGTTGGAATTTTCAAAAGTGGGGAAGCCTTGCAATGAAAAGTAGATATTTCAGTATGGAAATGACGATTTCTTTGTGGTTTTGTGATGCTGAGTTTATTGTAAATATTTGGAAATTGTTTGGGCAAGAAAATGGAAGACGTGGGCCTTCGTTAACGAGAGCCGTGTGGCAGCAAGTGCAATGGGTCTAAAGAATTTTCACGGGTGATCCACCGTTGATGAGGCGGATGAGAATGCCATCGACGGCGTGGAATAAAACACGATGAACCCTCTCAGTAGGCACTATCATTCTCAATACTATGCTCCAGATGTATAAATTATACACAAGTTATTAGGGGTGTCAATGGTTCGGTTCAATTGGAGCAAAAATGCCATCGATTCTTGATTCTTCCTTGAACAACTCTATGGTGCATCCGCCCCTAACCTGCTCAGCCCTCTGCCATCGATTGATCATCTACCAGCTCCCAGCCTTAATCAACAAAAAATAAAGACCCCGACTGCAAAAGGTGCCCAAACTGAAATCCTCAACAAAAGTCTCTCCACTTTCATCCTTTTCTGGTGTGAAAGAGAAATGCTCCCGGACAACAGTGGTATCTCTGCTCCTTTCAAAATAATTTTAGTTAATGGAGATGGTGAGAGTTAGTCTCACAGATGATGGAGAAGCGAAAATTTTGGGAGGTAGCTGGTTCTTTTCCTTTTTATGGTGATCGGTGAAGGCATGGTGGATTTTTTGTTGGTTTTGCTATAGGTTTAGATAATGGATATAATATTTTAATAAGAAACAAAAAAAATTCTGCAGCAATTTATTTAGTGGACCTTCAAAGCTCTTAGTGGCTTCAATGGCAGTCACTAGCAATGGTTTAGTTTTTGGAAAACCATGTGCATGATAAAAGAATGAAGAGTCTGTCCACGCTGGAGTTCCATATCAGCAATATTATAGTAACATTTTTAATTTTGCTTTCATCTTACGTGGAGTTCCATATCAGTTCTGTAATGTTATAATCCTTGTAACATTCTGGAATCAAAAGATTGGATCACTACTTTATTCTTTTTTTGAAAATGTTTCTGGCCGGTTTCAAAATTGATCACATAAATTTTTTAATCTTATCCTAGGATTAGTCATCCCACCTATCAGATGGTAATAAATAATCCAAGATTATGGTATAAAATTATTCCGGGATTATCTAATCCTTACAACCAAATATGGGATAAATTTAATCCCAATTCCTATACCACCCTATCCAACATACCAAACGATCCCATAATCATATCAAAGAGATTGATTGTCTGCACAGGATACATTAAAGTAATAATAGTCTAAACTACTGTAGCAATTGAGATAGCATGGAACGTTTTCAAATTATTTGAGTCCAAATAACGTCTTGAAAATTAAGATACTAGTAAAATCATTAAAAGATGGTGCATTAAGTTACATAACTTAATTGATAAGATACTACAGTACAGAGTGTTAAATTTGGAGATGCTGTAACTTTTAGCATTGTGGCAATGAAAACTTCTACCGCATTTCTTTACATCATGCCCATACCTCTCAGTGGATATACAAAGAGCAAAGAACCTTATAATCCAAGTTTGTCTTGAATGCATTCTGATCCCCAAACACCATTATTCTTTTTAGGACTGCACTTCTATTTCCAGAATATTTCATTCCAAACTTGAATGATTAAAAGATATAGTTCTAAATAAAGAAGCACATAACTTAACCATGTCTGAAATTCAGAGCGACACCATAGCAACG
Organism: Nicotiana undulata; assembly: GCA_005239495.1. Taxonomy (NCBI): domain Eukaryota; kingdom Viridiplantae; phylum Streptophyta; class Magnoliopsida; order Solanales; family Solanaceae; genus Nicotiana; species Nicotiana undulata. The sequence continues at coordinate 119,327 of ML268089.1, forward strand.
TCAGTAAGAACTGGCTAGGATGATGTAAAACAATTCGCTTTGCTATGTAAATGCCTATCACCAAATCTTCCTCACTAAAACTGAGAATACTAATAACAAAGAAGATTTACAACGTAAATGAAACCGGAAAGGAAGTAAATACATAAATTAGTTCGGTCAGAAGAGGTAAATTTTACTTCCGGAGATTATTCACCTTCCCTACGGTGAGGTTGTTGGAAGACAATCCAAACATCCAAACCCTTGCATTTGCATTATAGCCTCTTGTATATAAATCTACAGGCTCCCGACATTGTCATGAGCTCTTTCTATTGAGAATTCAGTCTCATGTACCCTCAAAACCAAAAATCCTTCCTTAAGCAAATGCAAGCTTTCTATTTTTTCTAAAAGCACCAAAAACCAATTTTCAACAATAATTACCACCTTAACGACGTGCAAACAGCAAAGTGGTCCTCGTGTGAATTTTCCTAATTAATCCAACCACTTGAATCCCAGATCTACAAGGAAGCAATAAATCATGACAGCAGCCGGCAGCCAGTTGAATGCTAAACCTTTGTATATGATTTGCTCAAGCATGCCTTCCTCTGTATATGAATAAAAAACAGAAAACATGTGATAGCTGTGGTTTCTCTATTTGCCTTTAGAAAACACTTATTCATATCATCTAAAAATAAAAGAATATCATGGCACCTATACCTCAAAACTACATTATATGCTGTAACGACCGTGGAAGAATCCAACTTTTCCTAATTTTACAACCAGCACCAATAAGGACAATTGAAAACCAAAGAGTTCTCCAGTTTACTAGGTTTTACATCTTGGTAAAGGGACACAGGGAAAGAAGGAACATGCTCTAATACAAGTAGAAGCAAGGATTACCTGATAACAGTAATCAACTAGCCAATACTCAGAAGATTTGAGGGAGAGAGAGAATTGGTTAGCAGATCCTTTGAAAGTCCAAGGCAGGGTTTTTGATTATTTTCAATTTGAAGGGAAGCAGGAAGAATATAGCAATGTCCATTTGCAAGGAAAAGATAAGTTCTCAATAGTTTAGTCAATGCAGCAAGCTATCAAAACAAAAGCAGACAAGCATGAGCTAGCAAACAGAAGATAAAGTAAAACGTAGGTAGGACATATGATTGCATCTTTGAGATATATAGAATAAGAATTTTGGTTTGTTTTGTCACGAACTCAGAGCTGGAGGTGAAACTCTCAGATTGTTTGGATATGTAACCAGGAAAAGCAATTACAACTCTTAAATCATACTAATGGAATAGCCCTAAAGATTGTTATTTGTCACCACATAGCATGAGTATTTGGACTGCATCAAAGCCCCAAACTAACTCCTTCTCATCTATCCCTTAACAACTAATCAACTCTAAATCACAACCAACCCACCAAAATAGCTCCATCCAAAAGAAAAAAAATGGAAGCAATTGAACTGCCCAAAAAAAAATGGGTTTGGGGGGGAGGGGGGGGGGGGGGGGGGTGTGTGGACAAAATAGGTAAAGAAAAAATGATGAATATACCTGATAAAGATAATCCTATCACCTGCTCGTCAACACCCGGTAATTGAGGACAAGATCTTCAGGTTTCTTCCATATATAGGCACGGACAGTTGCTAAGCTCATATCAGGAGATAAAACCTGGTAAAAGAACAAAAGGGAGTTCATTAACCAGAAACCAGAGTGAGCAGCGCCTACATATTACCAATTATCTACCACATCCTCCAACATATACAAAGATCGTTTGGCAGTCCTAATGCTAAAATATGACTTCAAAACTTCCATAAAGTACAAAAAGATGAAATGGAAAAACAAAACAGTGCTTGAAATTAATTCTAAACCAGTTAAGCATACCACACACTAGAAGACTGAAACCTGAACTTGCCTGGTTATTGCACAAGATTTCTATAGATGGCTTAAGCTTTTGCCAAGGCTTCAACCCAGTCCGAAATAAGCCATCTCCTCCAAGAGCTGGGTGTGTAACCTGTCCTCCAGTTCCATCTGAGTTTATATTATCCATGGGTTTGTCAAGAACCATCTTTTCAACGACATAGTTGATGACCTGAAAAACAAATCAGTGCAACTTTGTCATGTTCGTCCTCTACATAATGTAGATTATTTTGCAATAGATTCGTAAGAGAACCACGAAAAGAAAAATGTGCAAGTGTAGTATGCATAACATAACAAGTGACGTGAGTAGCCAACAGGGGCCTCTGAAGATCACCACAACACTGAATAAACCAGGAGATTCAAGGAAAAGATGCTTACTTTGTGAATTCTTAATATGCGAGGTGCACTCAGCTTTCCTTGGGTAAGGATCTGGACAGTAGAACCCTCACATGGATGCAAGTAGAAGCTACATCTGCAAACCCATTGAGAAGAGGGGAAAAACTGGTCAGTGGAAAAAGTAATTTTGCACATGAAGAAGGAAAGATCATAACGTGTTTTTCAAGTATTGCTGTAACTCAGAGGGTTAATGGAGATGTAACTGCCCTCCAGAAAGACTTCCTTTTAGTTGTAAAAAAATGCTACTATATAATATCAATAAGCAAGCCAAGGACTGTGAACAACTTAGAAAACAGTTATATTGAAATATTACTTGGTATTTTCCCTGGGAGGCAAGCGATTGTTCATCACACAATCCATTACCCACCATGGCATGTCCTTCTCATCCTCCATTCCATCTAAATCAGTAATCTTTTTCCTCCATGGACCACTTTGAGAGCCCTCTGTAATAATTGATGGAGGGGATGCTGCTGAAAATTCGAAGGGGGGATATACTGCAGAATCATTGTCAGCATTACCGTCTACTTCAACTCTAGATGCAGTCAAATTCCTTGTAGATACATCCTTTACAGGTGGGGCTTCCCCATTGGCTGAAGCTTGAGATCCAAACCTCTGCTTTCGTTTGGTTAACCAATGAGCCAACAGCCCTTTAAGAGTTTCTCGAGCTAAATTAACCTAATTATTAAAATATCCAAACACAAAAGTTAGTTCATCTCTTGCATAAAAATTTAGTAACACTTATCATTTCAAAAAGAAAATGGCAGCTAAATAAGATCTGAAATATCTTAAAGTTCAGATGAAGCGTATCAGTAAATACCTTGTCATCTTCAGGCTTCCCCGGAATGTTGAGGTCAGCAGAGTACATCTCAGCAGAAAAGCATTGCGGAGTATCCAGATGTACAGCCAGGCTTCCAAGCCTAGTGTCCACAGTGAACCATGCAGGGATGCTCACCTGAAGAGGCAAGCAATATCAGAAGGAAATTTGCATATGAAAGTTGGAGAATTCTACAAAGATATTTACCATCTCAAAAAGTTCTTCTTTCTTCTTCTCAAATGAAACCTACATTTGAAACAAAAAAAAAAGCGTGAAAGGAAGTTAAGAGGACACAACACAAAAAACTTAGAGGCAGAAGGTGACAATTATCATAACTCAAAGGAAATTAAGTAAAAGCATTCTCAACACATGCCATTATCACTTAGCACATCACTTGAAACATTACATTCTAACCTCTCCATAGTTGTGAATCACGGCACCTCTAGTGATCTCCCACAACTTCACTGTACCAGCAGCATCCTTTAAAAGCACAATCCAGAATCAGGTTAAATACTTACACTCTTTCAAAGATAGTTTAACCCATTAAAAAAATAAGTCAGAAGCCACAAGGGAAAAAGGCAAGACAAATTTACCTTAGTCAGGACATGTCTTCTGTTGTTCAAAATCTCGTGTTGCACAATTCCTGGAGTTCCAGGAATGCTAAGAGATGGTTCTTTATAGACAGGCACCTACATTATTGGCCAACTGTCAGTTTTTCAAGATTTAAATATGTGAAGAAATAAAGAAAGAAAAGAATATTTGGGAATAAATTGCTTGCTTATTCCCTCGAACACTTTGGAGTTTAAAGCAAACAAGGATCAACTACAATTGCTAAGTTGCATAAGAAAAAGAAAAAGAAAAAAAGATTTTGACTTAGAAATACAAATGATCCATAGAGAGCTCACAAAAAATAATAAATCCTAATACTCTCCTCTTTAATAAGTTCCCGAATAGAGTCTTACATATAGCAACTTATGTTAGCATGTCAATAGACAATAGGCACTTGAATTTGATTAACTTTCTTGGTTAAACCCAGGAGAACACAGAGCAAACAGAACATAAAAGGGCGAAATATTTCTTCCGTACACCTTGTAAACTCCATGTGAAATAAGAAAATCCAACAAGAGCTCAAAATCCAAATATATTCTTCATGTGCTCAGTCGTTAAACAGAACCCAGTTTGCGCTTCTCATAAGCACGTTCATCATTAATATGCATCCTTTCTCAACAGGAATCTAGAACTAGCAGTTATTTTGGAACCCGGGAGATGCAATTACAATTATGTTTAACCATAACATTAGAAAAGGATATAAAGCGGTTGAAACTCACAGGCGTAGATCCTTCTAGAGAAACCCTCGCCCTGGAAAAGGACAAGTTTCCAGCCAAGAATGAGCCCCCTCTTTGAAAAACTTTCTGGGGATTACACACTTCTGCAGGCCACCTATGTACAGATGAATCAGTTGTGGCCACCCAAATGCCGTCATCATGCAATGCTAACTGCGAAATAGGGTGTTCTTTCGTGCAGAGCAATACACTCTCCCTTGTTGCCAAATCTGTCAAGTACAACTGCAAGTGCAAATGAAATTTAGCAAAGAGAACAATGGCTCTGAAGAATAGAAATTCGGGTAGAGAGAGCTAGAGATAGAGAGCGAGATATACATATATACATGAGAGAGAGAGAGGGAGAACCATTTTGTTTTGCTAGAGCCATATTGGATAAGTTGTATCAAGTTCACTTACCGAGAGGTCTCTTCCACCGCTATAAACATGACTAAATGTCGGAGTGCTAGCAAGTGACCATACAGAATCCATATGCACAGCATAAGAATGCACACATCTCTGCTGACCTAGATCCCACAGTCTGAAGAGTTGACGGCAAAGTGAAGTTTCAAATCAGATGAAAATCAGACTAGTGTGAACACAAAATATGATTTGGAAAATACGTATGACCTCCTTTCACAAAACAATGCAGATAGCCTAGCCAAGCTGTTTACTACACTAACATAAACTTGCCAGAATTTAAGGATTCAATCCCAAACCACCTGCCATGCAAATGAAGCCGTTCGCGATGAAAACTAGGTAATGAAACAATTGATACTTACCTAATCATGGAATCAGATGACCCAGATATGCAGAACCTACAAAATGGAGTAACATCGTTATTCAAAAGAATTCAATGGGTCGCACTACCCATACTCTGAAGGCACTAGGGATGCCTCGACCAGTGTAGGAACCTAACCCAAGAGCAAAACATCCAGATATGGATACAAAATGTACTTCTCTAAAGCTACGTGGAACATGGACCAATAATATATAACTTCATGTTGGGAGACAGAACAATGCCGCCTGAGAGATCACAGTTTATTTATACATTTATTTTATGTATTTGATAATAACTTATATAGTATATTATTTTACGATTAAGATTTTGTGAGTCTTAATATATTATCATGCCTAGACAATTAAATTAGCTTTTGCCACTTCTTTTTTGCAGCTAGAAGCAATGGTATTTAGATGAACAAAGAATATTGCAACTTGAGCTAAAAGCAGTCAAAATGCCTTCACAACATCGCTTATCCAACATACCTGCCAGTAGAATCTATCAGTAGTGCCCTAATATTATCTGTATGACCTTTTAGCTTCATGGTCTTGGAACCAGTTCTTGGGTCCCAAACACGCACAACCTAGAAGAAAATCAGAACACAGTCATACACACAGCTGCTTTGGTAGTAAGCTAACTGCACATTCCAAAAGATTAAAAACTAACCTAACAACCAGAAATATACCTTCTCAGTTCCACCAGAAACAAGAAGGGATCCGCTCTCATTCATTGCCAATGCATATACTGACTCCTTATGGCCTTTTGCAGCCACAGGAATATATGCTTGAGACTGGGTGTGCAAGGAAATGTTATTGCTCGAACTAATAGGACGGATGCTTGTCATGGGCAATGAACTTCCTGAACTATTGACACCATTTGAACAGTCTTCTTCGGTTGCATCACCTGATTTAGATGTCGGAGCAAGTGCAGCTTCAAGATCCCATATGAAAACCTCACCACCAAGACCAGCAGATGCAATAACATTACTCTGTTATTATGGTAACAACAAATCAGAAATTACAGGAAAATACTCACATTAAACCCGAAATATTCGGCCATAACTTTGATTCATCAAACAATTAATCAATACTAAAAGGTTTAGTAGAAACATTGTACATTTTTTTCTGCTGAAGCCAGGCTGGTGACATAATCAGAGTGCTGACGGAGTGTCTTAATACAAGAGCCCTCCGACAAGCCATCCCACACCTAATGATCCACATAAATTTTGCAGAGCAAAAGAAATTTCGAAATTAGTTTTATATAGAAACTGTAAAAGTTGTACACAACTTCATATAATAAAAAGTTCAAAAGAGAAATAAAACCTTGACTGTGGTGTCTGAGGAGCATGACACTAATCTGTTAGTGCCTGTAAGAACTGCATCATTTACCTGCACAATTAATGAGCCCCAAGAACAACTCAACGTCTGTGATATTCATAATAAACATGATATAACAGGATATAGTTGCATCACCAAGTATTAAATTAAGCATCTCAAGGACAAGTCAACAACACATCCTGGTACGTGCACCAGGTTGCGATATTCACTCATCTAATCTGCTGATCTCCACGCCAAAATGGAGCACTGCAGAAGCTAGGAACTAATACTTGGTGATCCTCATCTGAGGAACACATATTCTTCTCGAGTATATATATTGAAAACTAGATGAAATTAAACTTCAGCGGGAGCCCCGCGAAATAAAACTAGCAAGCCAGACAGGCCAGTACCCAGTCGACATGTGACTCAAATGTAGCAGAGCAGGTGGCACCATCTTCAGCCAACGCCCATCTCTTTAATGTGCCATCCCTACTCCCAGTAAATAGGTAGTCACATCCATCAGCTGCTGATGACTTCAATACAGCCAAACAATTTACACCTGCACAATGCTGTAAACAGAACAATGTCATGAACCAAAGGTTATAAATCATTTAGCAGAGATGGAAAAAAAAAGTAACTGAACAGAATTTGTTGAACTGCAAAAAATGAAAGGTATACATGCAAAACTGATTCCTTTAATTGGATATATACTAATATAGTGTACCTGCAAAAAGTAGTGAAAGAAAGATGAACAATCTTCAAGATAACCACCTTGTAATAGAACTTAAATTAATTTAACAAACTACATCAAGGAGTTCATTTCTTTCTTGTTTGCCAGGACAGGAGGTGAGATGGATCCTTCGCATCAATACATTTTATAACAAACAACAAAAGATAGACAGAGAAGACGGAGACTGCATAACCTTTCAAAGATATAGATGTAACAAGGAATCACAGGAATGAAATCTGAGTTAGCATAGAAACCCTTCAGCTTAATACAGAAGAAAGTGTCAGCTAATGCTACATTGCTTTGAATTGTAGATGGGAATGATCTTGCAATTTGCTACCTAACCTAAAACGTTTTACGCTATACAAGCTTCGTCAGAGCAGGTGTCAATGTATTTTAGAAAGCTTGATTGGAAAATTACTATTTCTAACTTAGTACTTATGTAATATTAAAGACTTAAGATAATAAAATTGACAAGAAAATACTGTTGGAATCACATATTCTCTTAAGCTGTGTGTGATCTATAGACAAAAGCACAATAAAATTGTAAGAGAAAGTATGTCCTACACTAGAAAGCTAGAAAAGATGCGATGTTTACAGAGAATTCATGCTACAACGTACTTATGGTTAAAGGGGGTAGAAGAGGACAGTGGCCTTGGAAGATGATTTGTAAATTAAAGCACAAGCTAAAGTAGCTTGAATTGGATGGATAACAAGTTAAGAGCCCTGTTGACTCATCGTATATAAATTTTGTACTTCACTTTTTTTGTGCACCTATTTGATGCTATGAACTCATCAGAAAAGAAAAAGGAAAGGATAACAATTTTGGTAGCTAATATTGATATTTTAAATCGCTACTTTATATTTTTAACATCGCCAAAACACATGGGATGTGTAACGGCTCTCAGCGAACAAATAAGTGATATTGCATAATTTAGGAATCCATGCTAAGGCATTTGTACAAGACATTTAACAAGTCAAAGTATAACTAGTACATTGAGCATCCACTTAAAATTTGGTTATCAACGTAGGCAGGGCTGGACTAGATAAGCCTTCTCAGGTTTTTTTGTCTTTAATAGTAGAAGCAATGTACAAACAACCACACCCTTCAGCCCGAGAGAGAGATTACATCCCTAGCTAGCACACTTCTTCGCCATTCAATTTATATCTTAACTTCTTTTTCTGAGAAGGCATTTATATCGTAACTTTAATAACCCAAATATACTCTTCTACAGCCCTTTCTCACCCACACTTCTATACAACCATCCACCATTCACTCCAACCGAGTATAGTAAAAGAGGCACCATCTCATCTGATCTCTACACCAACTAAAATGCAGCCAATCCCATATGCTACACCTCATATTGTTTTTATCCTTTCCCATTTTAGCATATGTATATACCTTTGGCTGTGTGTTAAAATTAAGGAGATGAAGTATAAAAAAATGAGCAACTCCTAGCAGCAAAAGAAGATATGGCGTGAACACTTTATGTTGCTGGTTGATCTCTGCTCAGTTGAACTTTCAAATCAAGGACATCCGATTTTTTAGCATTGCAGCTTATGGCTGCTTCAAATAAACTACCACCTGAAAAGAGGTTGACTATCTTTATGATCTTTGGGCCCCGCACATGGACATGTCATACAAATCTTAGGCCCCAAAGGAGAGGTAACAAGGAACTTCCAATGTTATCAGGGAGTAAGGGTGCCCTAAATCGGTGCCTTAGTAGTTGAATAGACGGAGTAACAACCTTGGGAACAGGCTTCAAATCTCAGGCGAGGCAATGCCAGGTGAATTCTTCACATCACTCTAAGCCTTAGTGAAAGTTACCAAGTCATTGTGCTAGCTGGAAGTAGCAAGAATAGGTGGATTAATCAAAATGCACGCGAACGAACTTGGATATCACCATTATCAGTAAAAGTAAGGGAATAACGGCCTTTTTGGGAGTGTGGAACACTTTGGGAATGTTCTATTAGAACTGACGCTTGGAAAATAAAAAAAGCTAACTACCTTCCAACTCAAATTTGTCTAGGTCCGCATATGAATTCTCCTTGTTCATTTCATTCTATGCACATCAATTTCATTCCAATACTAGATAATTTCCCTTTTTTGTCCAACCACATGGTGCTGCTTGAACCAAAAACGAAGTAATCACAATTTCCCCTCCGCTTTATTCAGCTTCCCGGCTATTCAGAATAGATAAATAAAACATAATGTGCATAAGAGAAGGACGAAAGTGAGGGAACCAGGGGCAGAGGACACTAAGGGAAACAATCAACATCAGCGGAAAAGTTAGTCAGCGTAGTTTACACAGAAAAAATGACAGCTTTCAAAACAATCACTAACCTTAGTGTCATCTGCATCATTCAAAACATATGTCAACCTCTTCTCCTTTCTAGGCCGAACCGAATTGGATGTGTTGCCTGCACTTGCTACACGGTGCATTGCAGAAATCCCTAACCAAAAAAATGTGTACGCATTAATATTCTGTTTATGGAGGACAAAATCTCCAATCACTCTAAACCCCAAAAAGGAAATCTTTAATTTAGACCACACAAATATCCAAAATATTCATCAAGAACCAACCTACAACTTACAACAACTCTATTCAAAGCAGATTATAGCCTTAGAATTTAATCTCAACCTCAAAATTTCTCCAATTTCTTTCAACTCCAAAAAAAATAATCTTTTATCAATTTCCATAAACACCCAAAAAAATTCACCGTGAACCCAATTCAATAAGTATCACGATCAATAACGAAAGCAATTGTTTACTCAATTATAGATAGAACAAAATCGGATCAAACAACAAGAACCCTTCCCATTTATAGACAAGTCAAACACGTAAAAATCAGATATTTATCTAAATTCAGATACCCAAAAAAAAAAAAGAATAACGGTGTGGTCACTATTCGGATTTGGTAAAAAAGTAAAGAAGTGAAAATTATAGAGATAGAAAACCAACCTACTTCATTAAAATCTACACAAAGACTGAAGCTTTGGGTGTGAAAAATAAACCCCTTTTAACGATTTTGGATACGATTGATTGCTCCGATTTCTATTTAGGGCACTTTTTTTTTTCTCTTCGCTGTTGAGAGTAGAAGAAAATTATAGGGAATTATCGGTGTGGTTATAGTCTGTGTGAGAGAGGTGTGTTTGTTTAGTGCTTTCAATGCTTGGGGTTTGAGATGAACTGATCTTCCTTTGGAGCTTCCTTTTATTTTTTTTTCCTTTTCTTCTTTTCTAATCAAAATAAAGAACTCTTCTTGATGTTTTGTTTTTCTTTTCTTTTGGTCAGTTGACCCATTATTATTTTTAGACCATTGGAGTATAACATTATTCTTTCAACTTTACATTTCACGCTCATATATGGGACACCACAAATAGTGTATCTTAAAAAGCTATTATTTCATTTCAAAAGGGGAAATATATAAAAGAAGTTTTTTCCTTTTTTTAGTGAATGTAAATTATTTTAGGGATATTTTTTAGCCGATATACGCAGATTATATACTATACAATATATATATATATATAATATATTAAGCGATAATAGTCTTTTACTCTATCTAATAAATAGGATTAAATCAGCTAAAATTTTGTTAACTTTGAATTGGTAAATCACTATTGCTGCAAACATTGCCAAGTTTGGAGAGGACTATAATCTAAAGATCAATGTCCATTAAAAGTTGAATATCACCTTACATATTTGTATGATTTCAAAAGCCGCTTTTGAAGTATTCAATATATTCTATAAATAATATTTTTCATGGCACTCCAACTATTTTCGAGTGCCCAAATTCACCGTCAGCTTAACATAGGTTCAGTTTTTGTTTTTGTTTTTATTATAAGCCTTTAAATTTTATGCTATATTTGTGAAAAATAAAAACTTTAACGGTGTATTTTTTTGTAGTTCAAAATAAAGTAATCAAAGTCAAGTGTCCCTTCTTTCAATTCTCGTCTTCTTTATCCTGAATTCCTATATTTGCATAAGTCACACATTATATAACTCTTAATTGTTAATGTATTGCAGATAAGGATACAATTTACAGTGATCTATTTATTATTGCTTCTTTATACCTTCTCTTATATTGTGGGAAGAAAAAAACTTGAAAGGGAACTATCGATTGCTTGCTATGCAAAAGAATTTTTGTCTTCAAAATACAATTTTATGATGGAAAAATTGCCCGATAGCTTATTCTTCCAAGAATATTTTATGTCATCAAGATATAATTCCATGATATATGGATAAAATTCATATAGTTAATTGGGTAGGTCATAATAATTTAAGTTAATAAATGAGCCGGATATTAATTCGCCCAAACTTACGTGTCATACTTTCGTGACCTAATTTCAACGATATATGTATTGATAATGAATATTGATTGGCCTGCCAGGTTAGTGGTAAATCGTTCTCCCATGGTGGCATAAACGAAACTCAATCATGTAACGATATGGATTTTCCTTAATAATCGTTGGGGGATACTCATATGAGAAGAAAATGGTATGTCGAAAAGTCAAACTTTACGCTTATAGAATACAAAATAGTAAACAAAAAGAATTTAATCTCAAAAGATGTCACAAATTAAAATTCTTACCGTTTTGTTCCTAATCATTTACTAATAAGAATCGAACTTGAGTTTTAAAAGCACATCTATAAAAGAAAAATTCTACAGAAGAAAGAGGATAGGTAAGAATAATTTTTGAAATTTACAGATGTTGAACCATTGATAACCTAAGTGATTATCGATTAGTATGTATATAAAGAATTAAAGACTAAGTGTAAGCTAACTAGAATTCAAAATAGAAAGTAACAAATTCACATTGAATAACAACATAATATAAAAAATTATTCGATTAGGTATTAATGGTTTAACTTTTGTATTATAAGTAGCAGTCACCTAAAGATATATTTTGTATTCTGGTCCAAAGTATGGTACAAGCGCTATTTATTTTTTGTTTAGTTATAGCTTTCTATGTTGATTAGTTCCAAATTATTTTCTTCTATTATGTTAGTATTAAATTCTTCTTAAGTTTTGAAAATTTTGTTATAAAGGTACTCACCTACCCTTTTAGTTGTAGATGTTGAAATGCAAATCGGGAGACCTACATTATAGTGAAAAATA
>MDKH01168445.1:0-59661 GCA_005239495.1 Nicotiana undulata
AGACAGTGAAAGTGAATGTAAGCTTAGTTTTGGAATTAGGAGGGAAGCTATGTCTTCTGTTATTGCACAAAGATTTGAATTTCTATGGCACACAGATTTGTATTTTGAATAGTGTTATCTTTCAATTGTTAGCAATATACATGCTAGTATATGTTTAGGTTGTTGCACCTCTGTTTTTGCAAGTCATTTTAGTTGAAGGAGGTTAAGGGGTTTCTGAAATATTTTCTAGTCACCTTTTATTCAGTTTGTTTGGAGTGAATACTTGATTTGATATCTTGAAACTTATGTTATAGTGTTCTTTTAGCTGAATATTTCTATACCTACCATACTGGTTAATGTTAATAGGCCTTTGTGATTATCAATGTCTAATTTTAACTTTTTTTGTAGGATGATGAAGCGTAAACCAACGTTGCTTGCTATCTGGTTCATGTATGCACAAGCTAGAAGATTTGTCTTTTGGGTTCTATTATATTAGAATTTAATGACCTTGAACATATGATGTTGTTATTCTTATGTAAGTAAGACTTTTAGAAGCAGTTAGCTTTTAGTTGCAAATATCTAGAGCAACAACTTTATGTATTGACCTTTTGTATATATATAAAATTTGGTAATTCATATACATTCGTTAAAAATCTAAAAGCATATAGGAATTATGTTTGTAGCAACAATTCATAAGTTGTTGCTAAAAAGATTTGACGAAGCTCATATGCAACAACTAATGTTGTTGACAGAAAGTAACTTATTGCCACAATAATGCTTGTTGCTAAAATTCTTAAAAACTAATTAACTAGTATTCCCGCCCTTTTTTTTTTGCAACAACTTATATTGTTGAAAAACAGATTGATTTGTCGCAACAATTACTTTGTTGCTGAATAATTTTATAAGCCACAATAATATGACTTTATAACAACAAAGTAAAATTTATTGCAACAACAAGATTTTGTTGCGTTAATTTAGTTTTTGGCAACAACATCGGTTTTTGTCGCATAAATTTTTCGCATCGGAGTTTGCTGCAACAACTTAATTTTTGTTGGGAAAAGTATTTTTCGCAACGACAACCAACATATAGCAACAAAAAATGTTGTTGTAAATTCCATACTTTCTTGTAGTGTATCTTGTGTCTAGAAGAGAAAGTCGAGCAACAACTGGTTGACCTTTTCTTCCATGATAAGTCAGAGCAATTCGGATAGCACCAAAATGGATATGGGTAAAACCATGGTCTCTCCACTGTCTGGGAAAATCATCTGGAATTTGGAGAGTAATAAATTGTTCCTCTCGAGTGGCAAGAATAGGATGTTGGTCAAGTTTTGAGGCAGCAACATATTCCTTGACTCCTTTTGGTCTATGTTGAACTAAGGAACGGATTTGGGTCAAGGGTGCAAACGATTTTTTTGGCAAAATCATAGTAAGGGTTTATAAGGGGTAGTTCAGTTGAAGATACTTTCTATTCATCGGGTAGGATATCTACTTCATAGAGATAATCATATTTTTTGGACAAAGTTTTATATAGAGTAGGAGACATATTCATTTTTGCTAGGGAAGAGGATGATGGAAACGACTTAGACATATTTAGTAAATTGTTCCTCCCTCCGAAAGGATGGCTTGGATCTGATACCACAGTATAAAGAATAGAGCAAGAGACTCCAAGAAAGCAAACTATATCATAGATACGAAAGTTTTCCTACAAAAGGGATGGCTATTGCCAAGCTGCACTAACAGTTAATTTGCTTATAGTCACAAAAGTTTTCCTACCAAAGGGGCTGGCTTCAACAACCCATAAGGGACGGCTTGCCAAGCTACACAACTCAAAAAGCTTTTGTACTACAATCAACCCAACTCTTATAACTCAGAAAACTTTCATACTACAACAAGCTAACTTTAGTAGAGTACTCTTACTCTATTTTCATACATGGACCGCCCTTTCCATCCATTCGAAAGAAAGAACAAGAGGTAAATTTAGAAAGAACTCATATGTGATATATCAGAACGGATACAAGATAGTTTACAAGATGATTGCAAGATGATCTTACAACTACTACAAGGCCTCCTTTATATAGGAATAGGAGGTTATTACAAGACAAACTTACATTAAAATAAATGTATCTTACATGGAAAACTTATCTACAAGTGGGTCCCTTTTTACATGTGAAGGACCTTAGGCAAAACAACTAAAAAGCTCCTGGAAACATGTGATAGGGGTGAGATATACGTGGTTTAGCATGTGAAAGGTTGTGGGAGCATGTGAAAGCATGTGAAAATAGTGTGTTGCATGTGACGAAGCATGTGAAAGTGGGACCCATCTGGTTTAGAAGGATGTGAAATTTTGTCTTGGCATGGGTAGATGATTTTTTAGGGTTTTTTGGTAGGTAATGGAGGATTATGGTGGGATTAACAGGGATTTAGATAATTGTCTTCCATTGATCTTCTTGGTTTGTCTTCAAGGCATCTTTTCAGAGATTTTGTGTAGTAACGCCTAGAACTTGACGGTTCTTTTTCTGCATGTTCCTGAATATTTGGATTGTGGGATGTGATCCTCAACCTTAATCTGGAGATGTCCTGAGTGATTCTTTCCCGGATGATTTCATACGGAGTTTGATTTTCTTTTGCTGCTTCTCGGACTTTTTCCTAGTGAGGATGAGTGTTGGTATAATTCCAACTTGCCCAATCTTTTGGCCATATGTATTTCGGGATGCACCTGTTTTGATGGAAGATAATTCTTTGTGCATCATTGTATTCTTCTTCCATGGATAAGATAGACACGGGAAATTTCCACCAGAATGACGCATATGCTTGTGCCTGAACTTTTCCATTAATAATCTTCACTGGCTTATGAAACATGAATACCTTTGCATTGTAGGAATCGTTGAAATATTTTACCCAATATCTTTTAGGCTTGAACCATAATAGAAATACTTTAAGAGCTGGTTCAATGTTGTCAAAATCTTTGAAGACATTGCACTTGAATTCCATGAAGATGTAGTACTGATGACGTATGTACCAGAAAAACCATAATAATTCTTGTGGAAAATCCTTGGCTTGATCTATGAATATATGGCAGAACGGATATTCTGGATTGACCCCATATGGCTTGAGAATTGATCCTCCATGTCGCCGGAAAACTTGAAGCTCATAATAAGTTCTTCTTTCCATAAGAATTGACGGATCTGAGGGATCCATGAGGTTGAACAACTCCGGTGGATGATCTGTTGGCTTCAATGAACTTGTTCTTGATACATTTGAGAACATGAAGATGTGATTGGTTGGATCTTGCTTTGACTTCAACTTTGCCGAGGAAAATCTCTTTGAAAATTCTTCCGGTCGAGACAGAAAATCCGCAAGAATATTATCTTTTCCTTTCAGGTGTCTAACTTGGAACTTGTAGGGAGAGAACCATTGAGCCCATCTGAGAATTTGAGGATTGGGAAATTTTTTTGCATTTATCTAGATCATCTTTGGGAAAGCCTTCATATCCATCTCTATCAGAAATTCTGTGTGAATCTTTCTTGATGCCATTCTTTACTGCAAGTATTTCTTTGAATGTGGAGTGGTAATGTTGCTCCGCTTCTTTGAACTTCCGGTTGGCATATCCGCATATTTTTCTCTGGCCATCTTTTTCTTCAAATAGAATGGCACTCCAATATTCATTGCTGGCATCAGTTTGCAGTATCTTCTTATCGTCGGAAGGGATGTAGAGGGACTTGACATTTTTAGAAATCTCCTTTATTTCTCTGACTGCTTCATCTTGCTTCTTTCCCCATGATGGAGCATTTTTCTTGAGCATGTCTGTGAGTGGAGAAATATATGTAGAGATATTTGGGATGAAATCTCTCACATAATTTACTATGCCCAAGAACTGTTGGATCTGCTTTCTTGTGAGGTTGGTATCTGGAAACTTGAGTAGTTCTTGACATATAAGTGGTCCTAGACTGTATGCACCTTGGATAAAATGCATTCCAATAAAATCAATCTCCTTTTGGGCAAGAACCATCTTTTTTGCTGAAAGCATGATCCCGTATTGTGTTATCAATGCCTCAAACTGACGAAGCAAATTGACATGTTCCTCCAATGTATAGCTGAATAGCAGGATGTCATCAATGTAAACCAAAGAGGTATGGAGGATGGGCTGGAATATTTTTATCATGGCTTTTTGGAACAAGGAGGGTGCAGTTTTCAATCCGAAGGGCATGACCTTCCACTGGAAATGATGATCGGGGATGCAAAAACCAATTTTAGGTCTTTCTTCAAGGTGGATTCCCAATTGCCAAAATCTAGCTTTTAAATCAAATTTGGAAAAATATTTGGCCTTGGCTAGGTGGGAGAAAAGAGTGAGTTTATTTGGGATAGGAAATTTATCATCTTGGAGGAAATGGTTAAGTGGCTGGTAGTTAATGACTAACCTGACTTTTCCTCTTGTCTGCTCAGCTCTTTTGTTGACGTAGAATGCTTCGCATGCCCATTGTGAATCCGATGGCTCTATTAGATCAAATTGCAAAAGTTCTTCACATTCTTTCTTTGCAAGCTGGAGATTATCTGGATTCATGCCTGAATGACTTGCTTTTGTTGGATTGATGTTTTCATTCTTCTTGAAAGGGAGCTTAATAAAAAATTCTTTATTTTTCCATAACGGGCTTTTCCCTTTCTTCATGAAGTCTTTGTGGGATTCAGCACATGAATGCTCAATGAGATTTTGCTCAATCTCTTTGATTTGTTCATCATTGGTGATTTGGAATAGCCTTGGAATATCAGAATAAGATTTGAACTGCTTCTTGAAATCTATCCCATTAGCCTTGATCTGGAGTTGATCTCTGAGTTGTCTGTAAATGTCGAACCTAACAATAAGATCTTTTCCTGGTACATCAGACCCTATCAGCTTGGTTCTGTACTTCAGTCCTGGAAAGAACTCAATTGTAACCGGATGCTTTGTGATGACAGTGGTAGTCAGGATTCCATTTGAGGCAGTGTTGAAATCCTTAAAGTGCGGCATCCATTGATCTTCCGGGGGAACAATAGGATTTATGAGTGAGGAAGCAGTTCCAGTGTCGATGAAAGCAATAACTCGAATTGGTCTATCCCATTTGGACGAATAGACTTTGAGTTCTACTTGAGGAACGACTGTGAGAGCTGGCTACAGACTCAACTATATCCTTTTTCATC
The DNA here is from genome assembly GCA_005239495.1 of Nicotiana undulata. NCBI lineage: Eukaryota > Viridiplantae > Streptophyta > Magnoliopsida > Solanales > Solanaceae > Nicotiana > Nicotiana undulata. The sequence continues at coordinate 5,155 of MDKH01168445.1, forward strand.
CTTCGCCACCAATAGTGTTGTCTCAGATCCTAGTACATCTTCGCGGTACCCGGATGAATGGAATATCACGAGCTATAGGCCTCCTTAAGAATCGACTCCCGAAGCCCGTTTACATTGGGCACACAGATCCGACCCTACATCCTCATCACACCGCCATCTCCTATAGTCGCATCCCTGGCATCACCTCGCCGAACCCTATCCTGAAGAACCAGAAGGTGGGGATCATCATACTGGCGCTCTATGATACGGTCATAAAGAGAAGATCGAGCAACCACACAATCCAAAACCCGACAAGTCTCTAAAAGATTCAGTCTCACGAACTGACTGGCTAAGGATTGAACGTCCAAGGCTAAGGGCCTCTCAGCTGCAGGAAGATATGCCAAACTCCCCAAACTCTCCGCCTGGCGACTTAAGGCGTTGGCCACCACATTGGCCTTCCCCGGGTAGTATAATATAGTGATGTCACAGTCATTTAGTAACTCCAACCACGCTGGCGCAAATTGAGGTCCTTCTGCCTGAATATGTGCTGCAAACTCCGGTGATCAGTGAAAATCTCACATGGAACACCGTATAAATAAGACACCATATCTTTAAGGCGTGAACAATTGCTGCCAACTCGAGATAGTGAACTGGATAGTTCTTCTCATGCACCTTCAACTGTCTGGACGCGTAGGCAATCACCCTATCGTCCTGCATCAACACCGCTCCAAGGCCAATCCCTGAAGCATCACAATAGACTGTATAGGACCCTGAACCCGTAGGCAATACCAACATTGGAGTTGTAGTCGGGGTTGTCTTGAGCTTCTGAAAGCTCTTCTCGCACTCCCCAGTCCACCTGAATGGAGCACCCTTTTGAGTCAACTTGGTCATAGGTGCTGCAATGGATGAAAATCCCTCCACAAAACAACGATAGTACCCAGCCAAACCAAGGAAATTGCGGATCTTAGTAGCTGAAGACGGTCTAGGCCAACTCTGCACCGCCTCCACCGTATTTGGATCTACCTTGATCCCATCACATGACACCACATGGCCTAAGAATGCCACAAAATCAAGACAAAATTCACACTTAGAAAATTTGGCATACAATTTATTCTCCCTCAAAGTCTAAAGCACAGTCCTCAAATGTTGCTCATGGTCCTCCTGGGACCAAGAATATACCAAGATGTCATCAATGAACATGATGATGAAGGAGTCAAGATCAGGCTGAAACACACTGTGCATCAAATGCATAAAGGTTGTTGGGGCATTGGTCAGCCAAAATAACATGACAAGAAACTCATAGTGGCCATATCTGGTCCTGAAGGCAGTCTTCGAGATGTCCGGCTCCCGAATCTTCAAATGATGATAGCCCGAACGCAGATCAATCTTGGAGAATACCCTAGAACCCTGTAACTGGTCAAATAAATCATCAATGCGAGGCAATGGTTACTTGTTCTTCACTGTAACCTTATTCAGCTGCCGGTAATCAATACATATATGCATCGAACCATCCTTTTTCTTCACAAATAGTATCGGAGCTCCCCAAGGTGATACACTGGGCCTGATGAAACTTTTATAAAGCAACTCCTGCAACTGCTCCTTCAACTCCTTAAACTAAGGAGGAGCCATGTGATAGGGAGGAATGGAAATGGGATGAGTGCCCGGCAACAAATCAATGCCGAAATCAATATCTCTGTCGCGCGGCATACCCGGAAGATCAGCTGGAAAAACATCAGGATAGTTCTGCACAACTGGAACTGACTCAACTGTAGGATTATCAACACTAACATCTCTCACATAGGCTAAGTACGCATCACACCCTTTCTCCACCATCTGTTGAGCCTTAAGAAAAGAAATGACTCGGCGGGGAGTATACTCTAAGGAACCTCTCCATTCTAACCTCGGTAAACCTGGCATAGCCAGCGTCACGGTCTTGGCGTGACAATCAAGAATAGCATAATGGGGCGACAATCAGTCAATGCCCAAGATAACATCGAAATCTACCATACTGAGTAATAACAGATCAACCCTGGTCTCAAAACCACTAATAACAATCAAATACGACCGATATACGCGGTCCACAACAAGAGAATCTCCCACGGGAGTAGAAACATAAACGGGGGAACTCAAAGAATCCTGAGATATCACCAGATGTGAAGCAAAATAAGAAGACACATACGAATACGTAGAGCCTGGATCAAATAATATGATGCATCCCTATGACAAACAGCGACAATACCTGTGATGACTGAATCTGAAGCAACGGCCTCTGAACGGGCTGGAAGGGCATAGTACCTAGCCTGGCCTCCCCCTCTAGGGGGACCTCGACCTCCCCGACCTCCACCTCGAGTTGTATGAGAAGGTGGGGTAGTAGCTGGGGCTGGAAGAATAGTTGGAGGACCCGATGGAGCACGTGGGGCCTGATAAGTCTAAGATGGTGCACCCTTCCTAGCTCTGGGGAAATCTCTGATCACGTGGCGAGGGTCACCACACCCAAAACAGTCCCTCGTAGAACGTGGCGGCTGGTGCTGACTCTAAACTGGCATGTTGGACTGGCCGGTGATAACACCTCGAGCAGGAGACACATAAGATACTGGTGGTGAATAATTAGGCTCCTAAGGTCTAGGAGGAGCTGGAATACCACTGGCTGCTAGAAGAGCTGAATGAACAGGGCGACTCACAAAAACACTACCATAGCGTGCTGCTGGTGCATGAACTCCCAAAAAATGACCAGTCTCTCGAGACCTCTTGGCCTCTCTCTCCTCCCTATCCCGGGCTAACATACACTCAATCCTTCGGGCAATACTCACGCCTTGCTGGTAAGTGATATCCGTCTCCAGCTCTCTGGCCATACCGGTCTGAATACTTGAGTAAAGTCCCTCAATGAAACGTCGAACCATCTCTCTGATAGTGACAACCAAAGCTGGTGCATGCCGAGCCAAGTCACTAAAACGGACTGCATACTCTGTCACAATCATGGTACCCTGGCGTAACTGCTCAAACTCCGCAGGCCAAGCATCCCTGAGGCTCTGTGGGACAAACTCAATCAAAAACATCTCGGAGAACTGACCCCACGTAAGTGAAGCTTACTCTTTCGGACTACTAAAATCATAGGCACTCCACCACTGATAAGACGATCCCCTCAGCTGGAAAGCGGTAAAAGAAACCCCACTAGTCTCAACAATTCCCATAGTGTGGAGAATGCGATGACGTTCCTCAAGAAAACCCAAAGCGTCATCTGAAGCTAGTCCGCTGAAGTCAGGTGGGTGGTACTTCTTGTACCTCTCAAGTCTGAGCTGCTTTGCCTCAGAAGCAGCTACCCTAGCATCATGTTGAGCTGGAGTCGCTGAGGGTATAGGAATATACTCTGAAACCTGCCCAATATGGACTCTCTACTCAGGAGTACGGGCTGCGGGTGTCTGTGCCCCTCCCCCGGCCTTGGATGTAGCTGGAGCTATCAGGAGTAGTCCTGCCTGAGACAGAGTGCTGAAGGCGCTCATGAACTGAGCCAAAGACTCCTGGAGGGCTGGAGTGATAGTAGGGACCTCATGTGCCCCTCTAATTGTAGTTGTTGGGGGCTCCTCCATCCCTGCTCTCGCCGGTGCTCGGGCTGCACCGCGTGCTCGTACTCTACCCCAACCCCTGCCTCTGGTGGCTCTGGATGGGGGCTCGGGTGCCTGATCGTCAGTATGTCCTATATGGGTCCGCACCATCTGTGAGCAAGAGTAGAATAGAGTTTTAGAATTTGATGACAGTAACTAGCACGACAAGGAATTGCAAAGAATATGATTGTTCTTAACAATTACATACCCTCTCGAAGATAGATACGGACGTCTCCGCACCGATCCGCGAGACTCTAATAAACTGGTTTGTGACTCCTATGAACCTAGACACTCTGATACCAACTTGTCACGACCTGATTTACCCTCCGAACGGTCTCGTGATGGCGCCTAGTCTCTATGACTAGGTAAGCCTAAATTTGCGAAAAAATAAATACAATATAATAAATGAAACAGAAAAGAAGAAGAAGACACATAACACAGCCGCTCGACATGTACAATTTCACTTCCCAAAACCCGGAATGTCACATCGGTCACAAGCTCTGTACTAAAAGTAGCTATATACAATGAAGTAGCAGAAATACATAAGTCATCTATGCCTATACTAGAGTAGTAGGGGACTCGTGGGATTCTTTGGACGCGGCAGAAGTACCTCGCGGTCTCCTCGAAGCTGCTAAGTGACTCCTAGCCACGAAACAAAATGCTGGTACCTGGATCTGCACACAAAAAATATATGCAGGAAAGGGCATGAGTACTCCATAATTGGTACCCAGTAAGTGCCAAGCCTAACCCCAGTCAAGTAGTGACGAGGTCAGGTTAAGGCTCTACTGGATTTTTATAAGAAAAACATTCTAAAAATAGTACATAAAGATATAAAAAGGAGCTAAGGTAAAACAATAGAAACAATTAAGTTGAAAGTAAAACAGTAATAGGGAGCCCTTGGCTCAGCACAAATGTCACACGGTGGAATCTCCCGAGATACGCCCCGTAGTTCCAAATGTAAATATGCAATGCAGTACATGGGGAAAGCACCCGGAATACGTCTGTAGTCCCAATTTAAATCTACAATACAGGGGGGAAGCTCCCGGAATACGTCGGTAGTCCCAATTTGAATATGCAGTACAGGGGGAAAGCTCCCGAAATACGTCTGTAGTTTCAATTTAAATATGCAATGCGAATGAATGCCAGAGACGGTGTATTTAAACAGTTCAGCAAAAGAGTCGCAGACAAGACAAGATAAAGAATAACTAACATGGTACACATTGTATCAAATAGGGAATTTAGGTAAAAACATGTAGGCATGCTTCTTCCTAATTTAAACTACACAAGTAGCATGTAGAACAGTGAAATAGAAGTAAAATGATTTATGGCATGGATAGGAAAAATAAAATTTAGCAACAATAGCCCGTGTACGCACTCGTCACCTCACGTACACGGTGCCCATATAACAAAACAGTATAAAAACAACCTAAGGGGGAGTCCCCAACACAGAGTTAGGCAAGCCACTTAACTCGACTGCGCTACTCAACTCAAAATCACGCTCTTGCCACGAGTATCCGGCTCCGGATGACCCAAATCTATTCAATTCGGTTGCATAATGTAAATAACACTTTAAGGAATCAAAATAGATAATAAGTTCGAAGCTAATACGTGGAATTAGGAAAATTGTCCAAAAAGTCCCCCCGGCCCACATCTCGGAATCGGGTAAAAATTATAAATTTCGAACACCCATTCACTCACGAGTCTAACCATATAAGAATTACTCAAATCGGATATCAAAAACCCAATCAAAACTCAAGTATTTGGTCTAGGGACTTTATCCAATTTTTTCCTGATTTTTCACCATAATTTCGAATTTAAAGGGTAGATTAAAAAGCATAATCAAGGAAATTAGTCTAAACCGAGTAAGAATCACTTACCTAAATTGCCCAGGTGAAAATCTCCCCAAACATCGCACTTTCTCGAGCTCCCAAGTTTAAAATATGAAAAATGGTTCAAACCCTCGATTTTGGGTCTTTTATGTTGTGCCCAGTCATTCTTCAGTGCGATCGCGGACCCACGATCGCGAATGCGGAGAGTAACAAACACACGCCTAAAATTTCCTCTACGCGAACGCAGGGGTCTGATCGCGAACGTGTAACTCACTTACTCAAACCTATGCGATCGCGGTTGGCTTCATGCGACCGCGTAGAGTAATACTCAAATCCTCCGCTGCCTAAAGTATTCTATGCGCCCATGACATGAACTATGCAAACGCGGAGACTAATCTACCCAAACACTGCGATCGTGAACCTACTTGTGCGATCACATATAACAAAATTCTGCCTGCCTCTAATTGATCTACGCGATCGCGGGTACAGTCACGCGATCGCAGAGAAGCAAAATCTGCTGCAATAAAACCAGAACACCAGCAAAAGCACATCAGGGCAAAATGCCTGTTTGAGCATTCGAAACACACTCGAGGCCCCTGGGACCTCAACGAAACCTACCAACCAATCCCAATACCTCATTCAAACTTGGTCGAGCTTTCAAAACACATCACATAACATCAAATCACCAATTATGCATGGATTCAAGCCTAAGAACTTATGAAATTTCCAAATTTCACAACCGATGCTGAAACACGTCAAAACTAGTCCGAATGACGTCAAATTTTACACACAGGTCATAAATGACACTATGAACTTACAACCACTCTCCGAATTCCATTCCGAGCCCGATATCAAAATTTCACCTATCGGCCGAAATCGCCGAAATTCTATCTTTCGCCAACTCAAGCCTAAATCTACTGCAGACCTCGAAAGCACATTACGAACACGCTCCTGACCCCGAAATCACCCAACAGAGCTAACGGAGTCGACGGAATTCCATTCCGGATCCGTCTTCACACAGTTGTAATTACGACCCAATTTCTGAAGCTTAAACTCACATATAAAGACTATGTGTCCAAAAACTCTCCGAATTTCACCACTTAACGTTCCGACAAGTCCCAAAAGCATAACTAGACATGGGAGAAGCAGTTATTAGGGGATGTGGTACTAACTCTCAATACGACCGTCCGGATCGTTACAGTAACGGTGTTTTATTTTTTCAGTTGTTAAAGAAAGTGTCTACCTTTATAACACTGTTGTTGCAACTGTCAGTTTTCCTGCTGGTTCAATTTATCTTTGGAATTCCCTAGAACAGTTGGTCATATAGAATATACTGAACAGAGAGGAGATCAGTGAAAGTTACTTTGCGGCCTTGCAAAATAATTTTGTAGACACCTACATATCTCACTAAAATTTGTTTTTAGCATTAAAATTTGTCTATTCAGTAACCCCTCTTTTCTCGTTAGTTCATGGGTAGGTAAGTTTGAGGCTGAGTTTGTGTTACTTCGCAGTCCCTCCTTTTTTATTCATTTGGGTTCTGTGCCGGGGTGTCGTGAATAGATATGGCCATGGACCCCATGGGTTAAAATTTTGAAAGTCTAAGTAGGAGCGTGGTGCGGCGTGGTGCTAATTATTATTATTATTATTATTATTATTATTATTATTATTATTATTATTATTATTATTATTATTATTATTATTATTATTATTATTATTATTATTATTATTATTATTATTATTATTATTATTATTATTATTATTATTATTATTATTATTATTATTATTATTATTATTATTATTATTATTATTATTATTATTATTATTATTATTATTATTATTATTGTTATTATTATTTGTGATTGGAAGGGGTGCCTTGGTTATTGGTAAAGTTGTTGTCATGTGATTAGGAGGTCACGGGTTCGAGCCCGTGGAAACAATCTCTTTTAGAAACGAAGATGAGGTTGCGTACAATAGACCGTTCTAGTCCGGCCTCTCCTCGAATCCCGCATATTAGCGCACCAGGCTGCCATGTTGTGGTTGCTGATCGAATTGAGCATCAAACCAATGTGAAACAAATCCACCCGATTCGTGTTTGAGTTTACTAGCTTCCCTTATCCGGCTAACGTTTCATGGCAGGTGAAAGAAACTTCATTTAAGCTCTGTGAATCAAAGTGGCATCTTAAAATTTCATTTAAATTTACTTTATTCTAACTAAATTGATTTATAAGAAAACATGAAAGTTACGAATACGTAAATAACAAAATAGGGAGAGGGAAAAAAACTTATGTTGGGCGGGACGAGTTAAATTTTTTGCAGATAAGGCTCAACCCGCCTCACTGGGCATGTTGCCATCCCTAGTACTCTTGAAGACACAGTCCATTCATAAGTTGGTTTGCTTTTCATTTCAAGATTGCTTTTTTTTCGAGAAAGCGATTGAATAATACACAAAATATGTTTGTAGATTTTGATTGTCATTTGGTTCAGCTTTTAGAAAGGGTTTGGATATTGACCAGCATCAACGTGATACACGGATTTGGTTCAACTCCTTTTTGGCTAACTTGGTGATTTGTGGAATTAACATAAGTTTGTGGTCTGATCATAGACTATTGGTTGAAGGATTGCGTGTAGTTGGAGCATCTTGTTTCAGTTCACACATTTCATGTCTTATATATATGCATCCCAAACTGGAAAGCCTTCACATTTATCAAGAGAAGAAGGCGTGTGGAGGAACAGGAAAACCAACACCAACAACTCCAAAAGTTCATTTTACCACAATTTAAAAGAGATTGATGATCTTAACCTTAACCTAGACTACAAATTTCCACAATAAAAAAAGTGAAGAAATTTCCATATCTCAAAAATAGTGAGTGAATGCTCCAACTTAAACTCACATATCATCATTTTTTTCAGCTAAACCAACACGCAACTAATCAACAAGAAAAACATTGAGTCTAATTACACTTCATAGAGAAATAGATACAACTTCCAACAAGAAAAACATGGAGTCTACTTACATTTCTTACCAACCATCATAGCCTAAAAACATAGTATTTTAAAATCAAAAAGGGCATAAAGGAATACTAGGAGAGGTACTTGTGATGCAAATCTGCAGCCGAAGGATGGTGCTCTAGGTTCTCGAGCAAAAGTACGGGAATTACATCGCTCAAAATCCTAAATCCATAGTCTTTTGGTAATTTTCTGGTTTCCTTTAATTTCTTAAATTCCCTGAACCTTTATGAATTCGTTTTCATTTTATAGGAAATCTCAAAGAGCAGCAACCCTAATGCATACATATCTACTTTTGTCGTAATTGATGGAGGGTTTCTAGACACATGGGTGGTTCTAGGTAAGGCAACTAAAGCTTCTGCTTTAGGACCCAAAATACAAAAGGGCCCCAAAACTTTTTCTACTAGTTATAATTATTTATATTAGTGAGATTTTTTTTTAAAGTTAACAAAACATTAACATTTTTTTCATTACACTACATTGGTTCTGGTTATCAAATATTTTATTAGTAGATATGAACATTCAAAAAATTTAACTCAAAATTTTAGAATATTAGACAATGTTATACTGTGAAATCCAAAAAAATAAACTTAAAACCTTGAAAGAAAATTTGTGAAGACCATATAATTTTGTTTTTGGTTATCTAAATTAATCGTGTATATTTGTCTACCCGTTGTCACATTACTAATATTATCTTCTTAAGTTTTGGCTTTAGGCCTCCGATTTCATTGAGCTGCATATGGCTAGACAACTCCAGGAGCCTGGTACATTTCATAACCCAGTACTATGCTCCCAACAGAAATCTCGCTATCTCCGCACGACCTAGTTGAATCAAAATGATTAAAAAATAGGTTCAAAGAAAGCAGTTTACAATAAAATAAATATTCCATCCGTTTCACTTTATTTGGCACTATTCCCTTATTAATTTGTTCCGAAAAGAATGACACATTTAATATTAAAGCTTTAAAGGAATCAAACCGCACGATGAGGGATCAAGAAAGGAAGTACTCCTAACAACCTTGTAGCCTCTCGAAGATAAGTACAGACGTCTCCGTACCGATCCGCAAGACTCTACTAGACTTGTTCATGACTCGTGAGACCTAAGGGAACCTAGCGCTCTGATACCAAGTTGCCGCGACCAAAATCCATAAGGTCGTGATGGAGCCGGACACCACTGTCAGGCAAGCCAATCATTAATTAGTTGAAATAAATTCATGTTTTAACATTTTTCGAAATCATTACCTTTCACTTTAATACATAATAACTAGATAAAAATCCATTAAGTAAAAGCAACAGTCTATTTTTCCAATTTAATAAAAATATAACCCAAATACATCCCAGAACCCGGTGACACAAGTACACGAGCAATTTCAAAGAGTTTTACAAATACTACCAAGCTCGTCCGAACTACAACTGGACAAGGAACATTAAAATAAAAATGAATACAATACGAGGGAGACTCTGTCAGCTGCGGATCGCCTCCGGATGATGCAACTCGCCTAAGTCTCCAAACCAGTCACGTTGCTATGGAAGTATCTGTGCAATAAAAATGCACAGCAAGTGTAGTATGAGTACGAAAAACAACGTGTACTCAGTAAGTATCCCACCTAACCTCAGAGAGATAGTGACGAGAGGTCGACGTCCAACAACATAATTTAACAAAGTGTGATGAAAGCAGTAGGCATGTGAAGGTAGTAAAGCAGCAAATATCAAAGGTACTGAAATCTCAATAAATACTGGAACTAAATAAACAATTACTACTTCATTTCCCCCATATATCTGTCATTTCAATATCCATGAAATCATTTAACAATTTATCATGCGCATATGGGATAAGGACAACCGGCCTGAGCCATAAAATATTCATATATGTGCACTGCCTAGGGTCGAACGGCCCGAACCATAAGTGCATCTTTGCCGTAAAATAATCATATATGTGCACTGCCGAGGGTCGAACGGCCCGAACCATAAGTGCATCTTTAAATCCGTCGTGCCGTATGACCCGCTCCCATGAGAGTGGGGTAAAATCGTGGAATGTAAATTGTGAAACGGTCACATGCACACACAAAATTCTTCATAAATTAATTTCCAGAGAACAATTCCTTTAAATTACCAGTTTCTGTGACTCAGGAAAAACAAAGTTTCATATACATCAATTCATAAAGCATATAATTCATTTCTAGAAAGAACGCAAGACATGATGTGGGTCCTAGACTACCCGTACATGGCATAACAGTAGCTACGCACGGACTTCCGTCACCTCGTGCGTACGTAGCCCCCGCAAATAATAGCATATATTTATTTAGTTCACCTATGGGGACAATTCCCCCTCACGAAGTTAGAAAGGAGACTTACCTCGCTCCGAAACTTCATATCCGGCTTCCAAGCCCTTCCGACGACTCCAATGGATGCACAACACCCCAAAACTACCAAATAATGGTAAACCAATGAAAATATACTCTAATACTCGTAACAAATTCAAATTATATCATTTCCCAACTCCGCTCAATGAATTGACCAAAATGTCCTCGTGCCTACGTGCCCGGATTCCGAAATTCCTTGAATATAAACTCTACCCATAGCTTTACTTAGTTCAAATATACAATTTACTCAAATATTCATGCTCAATTTGTGGCTAAAATCCCATTTACCAAATTTTCTAGTTTTCTTCAAAATTCCCAAATTTTCCAACAATTTCCATGTCTAATTCCATGCAATAACCTTGTATTTAACTTAAACACGTGAAGAAATTACTTACCTAGCGATCCTTGACGAAATCCCCTCCTTGAAGCTCCTCCAAAATCGCCCATTCCAACTGAAAATAGGAGAGAAATGACAAAATTTCCGCTTTAAAAACATTCTGCCCATGCCTCATTTCCGCACATGTGGTCCACCCTTCGCACCTGCGCTTCCGCAGGTGCGCCCAAACTCCCGCACCTGCGGCCTCCTCATCTCCAGCCCAAAACTCGCACGGTCACACCAGATGACAGCAACTTCAGCCATTCTTCAACTTCAAGTATTGATGCGATAACCACTCGGAATCCACCCGAGGCACCCCCGGGACCCCGTCCAATTACACCAACCTGTTCCAAAACATAATGCGGACTTGCTCGAGGCCTCAAATCACATCAAACAACATTGAAACAACGAATCACTCTCTAATCCAAATCTTCAAGAACTTAGGAATTTCCAACTTCCAGATTCGATGCTGAAACCCGTCAAATCACCTCCGATTGCGCCCAAATTTTGCACACAAGTCATATTCGATATTACGGACCTGCTCAAACTTTCCGAATCACATTCCGACCCCGATATCAAAATTTCCACTTCAGGTCGGATTATTCAAAATCTTCAAATTTCTATCTTTAGCCAAACGAATTCAAAATAACCTACAGACATCCGAATTCACTTCCGCTCGCGCTCACAACTCCAGAATTACCATAAGAATCTATTCCCAGACTCGGAATCCCAAACGGACATCAATATCTCTGAAACGCGCTTCAAGCCAAACTTAGGAAATTCCTTCAGAAATGTTGACTTCCATAATATACGCTGAAACACTCCTGGGTTATCCAAAACCCGATCCGGACATACGCTCAAGTACAAAATCATTATACGAACCTGCTGGAACCTTCAGATCCTGATTCCAAGGTTGTTTGCTCAAAATTCCAATCTTAGTCAATTCTTCCTACTTAAGGCTTCCGAAATGAGAAATTTTCTTTCAATTTAACTCCGAACTTCCCGAATTTCAACTCCGACCATACGCACAAGTAATAATACCTGAAACGAAGCTAATCATAGCCTCAAACTACTGAACGACGAGCTAGAGCTCAAAATGACCGGTCGGGTCGTTACAAACATGCTGGCATTTAGCTCACAAATAGGACAAGTTATTGATAAGGTGGATTAATGACTACTACATCAAACAACAGCAGCTACAACATATTCCAATCCCACAATAAGCAAGTTGGATGGTGAGAAGAATAATTGGATCAAGAGTTACCATGTTGCAGGCTCAGAACTCTAGTGATCACAATACCATTAGTATTAGACAAATATACCTACAGCTTCTAGGAGAACTGCCAAGAGTGAGCTGGAAATGTCTAGTCTTTTAGAATTCTGATCGACCAAAGGAAGTCTTCACTATGTGGCTTCTATTGCATGAAAGACTACCTACTAAGGACAGGCTCGCCAACTGGGGATTAAGTGTCACTCCTCACTGTGTTATGCGCCAAGGTCAGGTTGAAATAAGGGAGCACCTTTATTGTGCAATGTTCATATGCAATAGAATTATGGAAGAAAGTTATGAAATGGATTCAGAGAGGCAAAATGATAACCTCATGCTCGGATCAACATCTTCAGTGGATCATCAAGCAAGGAAAAGGGAAGTCCAACAAGGCTAGCATATTCAAAATGATCTATGTTGAAACCTCATATGCAATATGGATTGAAAGGAACACACATACATTTAAGCAAAGATATCGAGGCAGTGATGTTTTGTCAAGAGAGATAGAATAAATTTGCAATATTAGAGTAGCTGCTCGAGTTAAGAGTTATATACAACAATTTCTTATAGGGGAAGAGTAGATACAGTAGGGATATATGTACTTAGGTATGTGTTAGTTTTACTTTTTTTTTAGATAGTCAGCTGAGTTAGCTTGACTATGGAGTTGTATAGTTTCATCTTTGGTGATTAATACAAATGAAAGTTAATTACCAAAAAAAAAAACCAACTAAGGATTTGCTTTGTAACGGAGCATTTTGAGCAATAAATTTCATGTGCTATATGGGGTCTTTTGGGACATATTATATACCAAATTGAAAATCTCGGAATGTAGTATCCAAACGCTCTCAACCGTTCATTCATACGACATCCGGATAGAACGATATAAGCGTCAGAAGATGGACCAATTCTAGGGTGCCAAGCTAGCACCTCTTTGATTTTCAAAAGTTGCTATATAGGTTCTAAGTCGTCTCTCTCTCTCTTAATTTTTACATAAAACCTAACAAGAGAACAACCATAAAACCTATACTTGAGCTCTCTAATTGGGTTTTAAAGAATATTAACATCCCGGGTATGAAATCGAGAAGCGATAATATTAGAACGATCCCGACGATGTAAGTATCATTATACCGCCTCTCTTTTTCTTTGTAGTTTGAGTTTTGGAAGGTACTCCATAGTTAAGAAAATGTCTAATTTCTGTATTTAAGTGTTTAAATATCAAGTAAGGGTGATAAATTGGTTTCATAATAGTTAGAACTCACGGAACGGTGATCGGAAGTCGTGAGTTCGATTTATTCCACTTTTAGTAGATTGTTTTGTAGTCCACTCGTGTTGGCCTATTGTGCTGATGATATATGGATTTTGGAAGGATAAAAGGGCACGGAGAAATGCCACATGTGGTAGGGTAGTATTCTAGTCGCTCGTCGTTGCAGTTTCAGGCTAATTTATAACTTGTTGATTGGGTGTGTTATGGTATATTTGGGGTTTTTGTTGTATTGAAGGTCCCGAATTGTAATTAGGTTGGTTTTGAGTTGTTGATTGTATTGTGTTTGTATCTCGAATATAGTAGGCTTGAGGGAGTAGTAAAATTAGGGGAAATACTGCCCGTTTTATTTTAGAATCGAGTTATCGTTTGAGATACGTGATATACTAGCGCCATCTAAGTTGTACATGTATTTCTTTGTTATAGTGTTGGCGCACTAGTTGTCATAAGCTTGTTGTTGAGTTGCATTGAGAACTTGAGGTATGTTAAGGCTATCCCTTCTTTCCTTTTGGAATGATCCATATGATATAACGAAATGAGCAAGCACACAACTTTCATAAATGATTCTATCCTTAGAAGTACTAGGGTTGCATATGTTCTTGATTCCCCATATGTACTACTATTGTATCGTCTGTTCATGGGTCTCACGACACTCCGAGAGATCTTATTGACTTACTTTATTATGCATTGCATCCATTTATGCATGTATATTGACCCATGAACAGATGACATTATATACGCGTATAGTATATGTATATGGGGTATGGAGAAAGGTTATGGCGTTATATACACACAACCACCTGATCAGCTGGTATACGTTTATGATTTCACCCACAAAGGCTGAGATGACATGATGGGATGCCCTCAGAGGCTTGATGATGTTATCTACACATATACTTATGCATGGCATGACATTTATACGCATATGCATGACATGTTTCACATAGTTATTCAGACTTACAAGTTGAGTCCTTTACTCCATGTTCTTTCATGGCTTTTATATATAAAAATTTATGCCTTACATACTCAGTACATTACTCGTACTGATGCCCTATTGTCTGGGGGCCTGCGTTTCATGCCTGCAAGTGCAGGTAGACAGGCTGACGGTCCCCCTTCTTATGATCCTTGCCCAACGAGAGTTAGTATGCTCCATTTGATCTGGAGCTTCTATTGAGTTTTGGCACGATACTTTTGTATACACATGGGTATAACGGGGCCTAGTACCGTCCCTTATACAGTTGTACACTCTTTTAGAGGTCTGTAGACAATTATGTATAGTTAGATAGTATGTGTCCATGTCGGCTCGCCTTACCATATTCCGTATATGTATATATGTCTTCTGGGCATGTTTTTCCGAGTATGTTATTCACATGAATCAGTAGTTTATTACCAGATATTATGCATGACCTACACTTATTTCATGTTTATATATTAGACGTATGCTAAGGGGTGTTCGACAGGTAAAGCTCGGCACTATGACGGCCCATCGGTTTGGGTCATGACACAATTACTCTCTCCAATTCTCAGGAAGCAAGTGAAAATTGTTGGTGACTACATTGTATAATTACAAAGTGACAAAGCTATTTAATTATTTTTAAAATATATTCTTTTTTTACAGTCTCTATTTCGTTTCTTTTCTTCTCATAGCCAACCTTCTAGAAGCAGGGGCGAATCTAGGTAGTAAGGAGTGAGTTTATGTGAATCCATTATCTCCTCCTTAGACTATGTATAGCGCTAGTATTTTTCACAATATGTATATAAACAAGTATGCCTAAACCCTCTTTTACCTTCAAGGTCATAGGTTGGACTCCTACTTGCTACTCTTTGATTTTTTAATTTAAATTTAAATATGCTTATGTTTCTTTATTGTTACCTTTTCCTTCTTGGTTATTGTACTTTGGTCATTCTTTAAAGAAAAAGCTTTCAACAGAATATTTCTTTTAAGTTTGATATATAAAAAGTAAGGTACTTAAAATTGTTACTAATGATACTAATATTGATAGTTTTTAGAGTATGTAATCACATCTAGGACATAAATAATGCTAATAATATTGATTATTGTTTGCTCGTCAAGTTATCGTCACCGTTAAAAAGTTTATATAGTTAAACTCAATATCTATATTAAAAATAGTGGTGGACCCATACTCTTGAAATTCTGAATACACCTATGTCTAAACGTGTTGCTTCTGGTGCTTCAAAACTCTGCAACTTCTCATATTTTGCTTCATTCTTTTCTATATCTTATATTTTTTCTTAGTTTTGGTATTACATTTTATGAGATTTATGTTTATACATATCTTATTTCCAGTTATTTTATGAGGAGAACTTGTTTAAAAATATATTTAAATATATCTTAAATCCAATTGTTTTACGAGGAACCCTTGTTAAAAATAATTCCATACTTTACTTGCTTTGTAATCTATTCGATAGTATAAATGTTATTATAAACAAAAAAACTTTTAACCCGTACCTATCTTTTTTGTCACTTAAAAAGCAAATCATGATTTTATATTATCACATGAGTTAGTTAGAACTATACTATGAGGATTCATTTAATTGGCAAAGAATACACCAAATGCAAACGTACCGCAACCCTCGTTCATTTTTCGAGTTTGGGACATGCAATGTGAGGAAGCTCACACAAGCGGAGTTGGCAAAAGAAAAAGACTAAGAATAACGCGAGAGAGCTAAGATGGAAGCTAAAAAGGCCATTAATGAAGCTAGTAATGGGGGGAGGGGGACTCTAGATCGTTGTACCAAAAGCTAGTGCATGAAAAGGGAAGAAATAAATATCTAAACTAGCACGACTGAGAGAGAATAAGGGATAAAAAAAATTAAAACTAGGTAAAGTATATTATAGATGATTTATCAACATGAGCTATCACGGTTAAGGAGAGATAGATAAGCTATTTTGATCAACTAAAAAGGCAATCTAGTGCACTAAGCATTCTGCATATGCGCGTGATCCGGGGAAAGGTCACACCCCAAAGGGTGTGATGTAGACAGTCTAACCTAATACAAGCATTAGGTTAGACCTTGACATGTCTGTATATGAGAATTTTAAGCTACACTCATCGTGCCTAGCTGGGCAGTTCATCAGGAGCTGCTATCTGGGACCAAGCACTAAGCACTCTTGATTTTCTTTTTCAATTGATTTCTAAGAGGATTGGCAAATCTCACCGTGCCTAACACATCTAATTGGAAGTGGAATGAAGATAATGCGCTTTACTCTTTCATTTGTAGCTGGATTACCCCTGGGCTAACTTAACTTGAATCTGTATAATTAGGCTGACAACGATAAAGGATGCACTGAAGATTATGAGTATAAAAAAACTCGTGGTCCAACTAGTATCCTTACATTGGTTTGAAAGTATCTCGGAGAGATTGGAATAGATTGCTCACTAAGAAATTCAATCCTACACTAAGATTGGTAGGATATCTTATGAGGGGAGGGAAAGTGCATTGATTTTATTTTATAAGAATAAATGAGATGTTTAAAATTGTGCGATCAGTCATGGCATTAAACTCGTTATACGATAAAACTATTGAAAAAAATGATAGAACATAGACTTATGAACACTACAAGAGGAAATAAATAATTAGTTTAAATTTATGCCTGGTAGATCTACAACAAAAACTATGTTCTTATTAAGAAAATTGATGAAAATTTGTTGCAAGTGGAAAAAAAATTTGCACATGATATTCACTGACCTAGAAAAAATAAATGATAAAGTACATGAAAGGTCATTTGATGACTGATGGAGAAGAAATAATTTGTATTAAACATATATGCATAAGAGCGAGAATAAAAGTAGGAGATACAGGGGAAGTTTTCCATAACAGTTTGTCTATATCAGTGATCCGTATTGAGCCCCTATTTATTTACCCTGATTATAAATAAATTAACAATTATAATACACGACGAGGTCCCATGGTGCATATTATTTGTTGATAAATTGTGTTAATTGATGAATCCAGCCAGAGTATCAACTAGCACTACAAAAAAAACAGTGTTTAGCGACGGCCGAATTCCGTCGCTAAATCAATAATTTCCGTTGCTACAGTTGTTTAGCGACGGATTCAAGTTGGTCCCTAAAATGCTCGTAGCTAAGCTTTAGCGACGAAAAATACCAAACCGTCGCAGGATTAGCGACGGACTAGCGACGAAATATATCTGTAGCAAAGCTTAGCGATGGAATTATCCGTCGCTATATAGTTTGTGTCTGTCGCTATTTTGACGCCTTTCGTCGCTCCAATACATAATAAAATTTGTCGTTGTTATTATAGCGACGAAATAGTCCGTCGCTAGTCGTGTTATAGCTTATTTCCCCTGCTTTTTGCAACAAAACCTTTTGTCGCCAATTCGTCGCAAGATTTAATTTTACGCCATTAAATTAATTACAAAAAGTATTGATCTGTCGCTAATTTATTTTTAATATTTTGCTAATTTTTAAAAATTCTTTTTATTTATTATTTTAAATGTACTCTGTTCAAGTATATTACATAAAAGCTATTAAATACACTTAATAAAAAGTCACTGATATTAATATAAAGTAACAAAATATTCAACAAGGTCCAAAATATATAGCATAATGTATATAATAGTATCATTAATTAATAAGTACAAAAAATCCACAAGGACCAACAATAAAGTCCAAACAAAGTAGGCTAATTATGCGAGGCTGGAGAGTTACGGGCATCATCAGAACCCAATGCATGAACCTCATCAATGTTAGCAGCAGTAGAAGATGTAGGAACTGTAGGTGCCACATCTGATGGGTGGTTGGTAAGATCAGTATTTGGCTGCTGCGAAGGTAAGGAAACTAATTCGTGTACCCGCCCAACGATTACATGAACTATATGATTTGTCAGTGCAGGAATCAATCGCATCACTAACTCATCCAGATTCCCTGTCGGTGTTGATTGAGTATTTGGAGGTGTTGCTGACGATGTAGCATCAGATCCAAAGGAGTCATGAAGATTTGGCCCGTAGTAGCATTTTGCTTGAGATCCAAGACCATATACTCTTCTTCTTTTTTCTCCTCCTGCGACTTGATAAAATGATTTACACTGATCAATATCAGATTGACTTTGTGTTTGTTGTTGTAATATTTTCTGATATTTTTCCTGTAGAAGAGTTAAGAAGAACATTCAATTTACAAAATGAAAAAATATATGAAAGTAAAGTCAATAAAATTATTAAAAGTTATCTTACATGTACGATTCGGGATTTCTCAGCAACAAAAGATTCTCCATCGACGTGCAAATGCAACTCACTTGGTGTTGGATCTCGAACAACCTATACAAAATATTTAGCGTTTGAAATGAACGGGGATAATAAGTTTGCAGTATTTATGAAAGATTTCAACTGGCTTCTGCCACCAAATATCTGTCGTTAACTTGTTTCAAAATGAAACAACCCCACATGATGCCACAAGTAACAGTTTGTGGGTGGAGGAAATTGAAACTGAAAGCAGGAATAACCAAACAAACTTCACAGCAACTAACCGACACTTTCAAGCATGCTGAGCTAGAATATTAACTTCTCCATAAGACTACAACAAATTCTTGAAATGTCAATACATTGTAAAGAAATAATGATTTCTTTTGCTTTGAAGTTAGTGCAGGAGAGGAGCATGGGAATAGAAGTGGAGTTGGTACCTTAGCTTTGTAATAATCAGTATTACTTTCATTCAATATTGATTTCGATCTCTTCTAGAACTGTCTTCTCCTCCCCTTCTTCGATACTGTCTAAGCTTCAATATCCACATTTCAGTGGTGGAATTTAACAATGGGCAATAAGATAAAGCAACAATAAGAATTGTTGGAGTGTGAATGAAATAAATTAATGACTACCAAATATTTGTAAGTATGAAGCTAGTTCTTACTTTGTAACAATAAAATTCAAGAGTGAGAAACTAATTGTGCTTAATCTTCAAAAATGCAAATGCACGAGAGGGATGCAGATTCCGATAATAGAGCGGGGGTCTTAATACTAGTGATAATTATTTGATTTGTGAATCTTTTTATTCTGACTCAAATTTAAAAAATGCAAAAGTGTGGTTCCTAGTTCTTGATCAGTAATACTCAGGGTTAAATTCTTAAGCTAAAACAGACTTTCAACTCGGGCTAACTCCTCATAGAATACCAATATTCAGGGTAAAATTCTTAACCAAAACAATTGTTCTAGGCCTCTGTAACTTTAAATGCACCATAAATGCATGGAAGCATTCAAAAATGTCTTAAACAAACATCTGAACACGTAAGGGTAAAGACATTCTCTCTGTCCAGTACATATACCTCGTCAGTTCATTCAAGAAATATGATATCAAAATGATGGCTCTATTAACCATTCAAAGTAGACAAACAGGCATTGATATAGACTTGTAGAGGTGAATCAAATCCCATAATCATGGTGTTAAAAGAAGTAGATGATTCATGCATGCCATTAATCTATAAAGACGAGTAAAGAAGTACACAAATAGAAATTAGCATATAAATTCCCAACCCATCAGTACCTTTCACTACTACATAGTCTTTATAAAGTTATTACAACACAACACAATAGTTAATGTTTTGACATATATAACTAAGAGGTCTGAGGAAGTGTCAAACATAGTACCCAAGGTCTGAGATCAGACTATACCAGCTAGTAAGCATCTTTGATTCTTAGAGATTTGTGTCCCCAGCTATACCAATCAAATCAAACTATATATATGAGAGTTCATAGAAGAGAAAAAGTATGCAGCTATTCAGTGAAAAAAAAGAGAAAAGCAGAAGAAGAAGAAGAAGAAGAAGAAGAAGAAGAAGAAGAAGAAGAAGAAGAAGAAGAAGCAGCAACTGCTAGAAACTTAAATGAGATTTTCAGATATTTTATATCCATTTACAAGTCTCTTGCGATGCTCCCCAACACTGATAGAGCCACATGTGTGAGTCCCACTGGCAGCTTCGCTCCCACCACGACGATTTTTTGCATTTATTTCTAACTTTTCAACACACTTAGGATCTTCCCAAAGTCTCAACCAATTTTCCCACACATTATCTGGAATAGTGTCCGATTGCACCTTATGTGATTTTAGTTTGCTAACAAAATCTTTGTATCTTATTGCTGCCCTACGCTCCCATTGGATCTGCACCACATTATCAATTGAAGAATCCCAGTAGAAAGCCTTCTGAAATAATTTTATAAAGTAATAATATAATAAGTTACATATAAAAGTTAATATACTTTCTAAATCCAATTGTGATGGATTATACCTTGAATTCTCCAAAATAATTTTTTTTAATCTCATTTGAGACTTTTTTCCAATTGAATCCATTAGGATCAAGTTCATGCCTGAAAGACTTAGTTATAAACTCAAAGCATTGAAATGAAGGCTCTAACTTGACAAATTAGAAGACATTATTTAAAGGAATACCATGTACCAATAAAAATATACCAAAAGTAATATTACAAGTATGGACTAACCCTGCAGGAGAAATAGTAACAAGTGTCCGCGGCCCACGGGTACTGGTACACTCGGATTCGCCTATTATATTGCTTTGAGAAGATGTACCCTCGCCTATTGTGTTGCTCTGATTAGAGGTATTTGGAGATGGTTCCAAATTAATAGTTAGGGTACTACCTTACCTGATGTTTGAATAGGTGGCGTACTACTAGGACCTAATGTTTGAACTTGATTGATGTGATCTGGTCCACTCGAGAAACTCGTACCACCTTGTTGAGGATTGATTGTGGGAATGGGAACAATAGGCATATTTCCAAAAGTAGCAAAATTACCTCTAGCTGAAGATTTACCTACACGGCCTGCGCCACCACGACCTCTCCCTCGAGGCATATCTGAAAAATAAATAAATAAAAGAAGGATATGAAACTATGCATATCTAAATAACATATGGCATATGAAGCTTCAAATTAAAATGTTCTGCTAAAGAAAATATCAAAAAGTCACTATTAAATTGATACAAAGAGACATAACAAAATATAAAATATACCTGATCTATCCAATGCTTGAACTACTCACTGAATTGTTGAATTTGATAACTTCTTTAGACCAAAATACAACGATCTTGGCTCCGATTAATTCTGAATTTAGACAGATCAATCAGGTAACACTATTAAGTTGATAATAAATATTATCCTACTGCTACAAAAAAAGAGCCACACTAATGTAAAAAGAGGCACAACACAACGTAAGCTAGAAGAGTATTGTACCATTTAGATTACTACAAACATGGTATTCGATTTGATTCTCTATAGATTATACTAAAAAATAGATACATGACTTATAACATACCACACACATTACAAGAAAAGCAAAATTCAATAAAAATATAATAGTGCATTTTTATCAACACACTAGTCTTCATCTATTTCTTCTTCAAACTCCTCCTCATCATCCTCCTCATTTTCATCCTCAGTTTCACACTCGTCTTCTGAAGTTTCTTATTCGAACTCTTGATTCTCCATCCCCATTTCAATTACACCCCCATTTGGATCATGTAAGATCTCATCAGTGGTGAAATTCATATTATCAAATGGACTTCAACTTCTTCAACTTGGAATGGAAGAGTCGGTTCTGGAGTTGATGTTATTGCCTCATCAGGAAGTTCAATAACATCCCGAGGTTTAACTTTCAAAACAGCTACCCAATCATCCTTGTCATTTTTCGTGCTAGGATAAGGCACATAACACACTTGAGTTGCTTGCATCGCAAGAATAAAAGGTTCGTACTTTCCAAAATGACGGCGATGGTTCACATCGACTAATTTGTATTGGTTATGCTCCTTGACACCAACATTCAAAGTTGGATCAAACCATTCACACTTGAATAACACAGTTTGCTTTAAAGGTTCTTCACGGTATTTCAATTGTTTAATCTCTTGTATCCGTCCATAATAGTCACCAACATTTGGGTCCGAGATACAAACTCCACTATTAATTATTGATATTGCACTACCATGACATTCCGTGTGAAATTTGTATCCGTTAACAAAATACACCGGATAACATTTTGCGTTTATTAATGGTCCATGAGCAAGACTACGCAAGAATTGATTCTCAATGTGGTTGCATCGAACCTATTTCAAAAAAATTATAAGACTTAGTTAAATATAACAAGCCAATTCAACTACATAATTGCTTAGAAGATAATGATTATTATAATCTTACATATTCCTTGAACGATATAGCAAAACACGTTTCGAGACTCTCATTTATTTGATCCTGAGATAGATTGGGGAATTCTTCTTGCAACCGTTGTATGTACATACTTCATTGCAATAAAATAAGTTAAATACAGAATTTAGTAGAATATAAGTTTAGGTTGCCTTGATTTCTTCGAAGGACAAACTTCTCTTTTTTCCTTCTCCCCATAGTCGGCCTGGATGGGTGAATATTGATAAATTTCCTTCAAGATCTTCCATGACACCACCATCATCATTACATGCCACATTATGATTACGTGTCATGACATGAGGTTCAAAATAATGAAAAAATAATTGTGTTGATTCCATCATCAAGTATGCTTCACAAATTGAACCCTCGACACTAGCTTTATTCCCTATCATTTTTTAAGAGTTCGAAGGTACCTATACAAGTAAATGGATAGACCATTAAATTCATAACATCATGAGTAGCATACTTGTCATAATAAGAGCATAAAAAGTTCATTACCTCTCAAAAGGATACATCCATCTATATTGTACAGGTCCAGCAATCCTTGCTTCATATGGCAAGTGTACATGCACATGTTCCATTGAGTTAAAGAATCCAGGAGGAAATATACGCTCTAACTTACACAAGATCCGTGGAATGTCTGCCTCTAATCTCTCCATGTCCACCACTCAAAGAACAGTCGAGGTGAGATCCTTAAAAAATAAGCTCAATTCCGTAAGTGCTTGACACACATTACTAGGAAGTAGCTCACGAAAGGCAATAGGCATTAATCGTTGCATGAACACGTGGCAATCATGACTTTTCATACCAAATAATTTATACTTGTCTGTGTCTTGGCACCGACTCAAATTCGAAATATACCCATCTGGAAACTTCACATTTTCCAACCAATTGAACAAGGCAATTTTTTTATTCTTCTCTATTGTATATGCAACTTTGGGATAGCTTCCATCAATAGGATTCTTTGCCAATTGCGGTCGATCGTAATAGTTTACCATATCTTCACGTTCCTTTAGATTGTCTTTTGTTTTTCCATCAACATTAAGAAATGTGTTAAATACATTATCAAAGACATTATTCTCAATATGTATGACATCGAGATTATGTCGGATCATGTTAGAGCTCCAATAAGGCAAATCCCAAAAGATGCTTCTCTTTTTCCATCCACAACACCTAGAAATTCTCCCATTAACTTCTTCTGCATCGAGCTCAATTACTTTCCTCAGTCCCAACTCGCAAATTTGGTTCAAGATGGCCTCTCATGTTCTAAGGGGTGGTGGTAACCTTCTGACAGTCTGACCTTTACGAAAGTTTTTATGATCTCTCCTAAACGGATGATTTT
Source organism: Nicotiana undulata (assembly GCA_005239495.1). Lineage (NCBI taxonomy): Eukaryota > Viridiplantae > Streptophyta > Magnoliopsida > Solanales > Solanaceae > Nicotiana > Nicotiana undulata. Next base: position 29,358 of record MDKH01168445.1, read on the forward strand.
GGTCAAGAAACATTCTATGACTGTCAAACCAAGTTGTTTTCCCACCATGACGTAATCTGAAGGATTGTGCATCCTCCATACAATAAGGACATGCTAAGTTACCTGCAGTACTCCATCCAGATAACATAGAATATGCTGGAAAGTCATTGATTGTCCACATCAAAGCGGCCCTTAATTGAAAATTTTGTTTTTTTGAGATGTCAAATGCTTCTACACCCGTCTCCCACAACAAGGTCAATTCCTTTATTTAGGGTTGTTTGGCCCTGGAACAATGACAGTTAAGAACATGTACGCCTCTTTCATACACATCCCTGGAGGCAAATTGTATGGAGTGACAATCACTGGCCATGAAGAGTATTTCCTCCCTGAATGACCAAAGGGCTGAAAACCATCAGTACATAATCCCAACCTCACATTTCTTGGTTCAGCGGCAAAAAAGGGATGAGTTTCGTTGAAGTGCTTCCAAGCCTTAGAGTCTGATGGATGGCGCACTACGCCCTCCTCTTGTATGTGCTCATGACGCCATCTCATATCAGCGGTTGTAGCATGAGATGCATATAATGTGAGGTCCTCATCTTCACCCCACTACAACATACATCCAGAATTACAATAATCAATCTTTTCAACTGGCAAACCCAAGCTACACACTAGCTTCTTGGTCTCGTAATAGTTATCAAGCATTGTGTTATCTTCTGGTAAAGCCTCTTTCAACAATTGCATCATTTGGTTATAACCTCGTTGTGATAAAGTACTCCATTTTAATATTTATCATCCTGGAAACCACTGCGAGTTGAGAGAGGGAAGAACCAGGGTATAATTTTTCATCAACGGCTTGTAGCAAATCATAAAACCTTTGGCACTCAAGATTTGGCTCCTCCTCAATTGAAGGATTAGGCCCCTCCTCCATTGAAGGATTAGGCTCCGCCCCCATTGAAGGTTCATAAAAATGAGACAACTCTGGTTCAGTATTATTATAAGATGACAAATGGATGAACTAAAAACAAAGGCTTCTAAAGCAACATCAAAACACACAGTAGAAAAAATATTCTTTGTGTTGTTTATATAATACATTTTGTGCTTAATTCAGTAGAAAGTTATTACTAGGGTACTATACTATATCAATGAGCAGTATCAAATGTGCTCTTTCCTTCATAAGCTCCAAAATCAGTAAGTTAATACAACCTTAACGAACATGAATTTACCTAGACTGCTCTATCCGTTCACAAATTGATCCTTAGTTACTGTAGAGTTAGGGATCAAAACCCTTATGGCCTAAAACAAAAGCCAGAAACAGGGACAAAACAGAGAAGTCACACCCTTATGACGTGCGACATATGACACTCGTATATTCAAATGTTAATAATACTAGGTGCTGATATTCAAACAAAGATAGACATTTGTTTATTTTATTTGTATGGGAACTGCCATAAATGCTAAAAATTATCGTGCAGAGCCTTACATCATTACCATAAAGAAGAAAAATTCCCATAAATATAATAAGGTCAGAACAAATAGACAGTCTTTAGTAGCACACAATCATGGAAAAAATGATCTAGCAAAATAAGAATAAAGAATCTAACAGCACAAATCAAAATTACAAAAAACAAATCACACCCACAATTCATTCCACTCTAAAATTCAAAACAGAGAACTCAAAACTCAAAAATAAATTGCAGAAAACATACTATAAAAATGTAACATATACAGGAAATAAACAGGTACAAAGAAGCTTACCTTATCAAGGACATGCAATCCCTAAAATCAACACACGACTTCGAATTTCAACTTCATGTCTGTGAGAAAGGACAAACGCGTGAGGAACTAATTGAAGCATCTAATAGAGCAAAGGAGAAAGACATTATAGCCCAAAACTTTGTCTCGACTCTAAAGAGAAGAATTGATCTCCCTTCAAGAAGTTTTCGAGTTCGCAATAGAAACCTCAGATCTAAAACACGAAACTTTTGGGGAAAACTATTCAAAATTTAATTGTAGTGTTAGTTTTTGAGCTTAAAACCGCAACTCACACACAGAATCAATGATTTCTTGAAGAAAATTTTGACTGTTTCTATCAGACGATGTTTGGGTTGAAACAATCCAGATCTGAAATTATTGGTTAGACTCAATTGGATATTTATAAGATTCAAGAAAAATGACAACGAATAGTTGTAAGATCCACGCCAATTTTTCGTATTTGAAGAAACAAACTCACCGTTTATTGAAGAAGAGTGAGAGTGGGAGTATGATAGAGGAATTGGGGTATTTTGTGCCCTAATGGTTGGAGTCTTTTAACTAGGGTAATTTTATTTTGGGGACGGAAATTTAGCAACAGAAATAGCGACGGATCCAAGTTTCGTCGCTAATAATAATTAATGAAATTTTATTTTAGAAAATTAACGACGGAAACTTTTGTCGCAACTAACTTTCGAATGTATTGATAAGTAAAATAAATTCAGCGACGGATTTTTTGTCGTTAACTTCGTCGCTAAGTTTTAATAAATTTTGTCGCCCAAATTTCGTCGATAATTTTGTAGGTAAAATAAAGGCGCTAATATTTAGTGCCAATTTTAGCGACGAATATTAGTTTTTGTCGCTACTACGTCGCTATATTTGATACGCATTATTTTTTAGCTTATTTGGTGACAAACTATAAAATTCGTCGCTAAACCGTCGTTACTTAGCTACGGAAAATCTCTTGTCGCTAAATTCCGTCGCTAAACGCTGTTTTTTTTGGTAGTGTAGCATGTTGAAGAATATTGAAAAAGCATTCTAGAGTTTTAGGATAAATAGATGCAAAATTGAATATATGTACTGCAAATTTAGTCACTACAACAAAAACAAAAAAACAAAATTGAGGTTAGACTAGAAGAGATTGACATGGCAACATACATACTAACTATTATTTCAAAGTTTTAAAATATATAAATATGTAATTATATTTATGCAATCAAACGTGATGCTGAACATTATATCGTAATTATTATGTCAATCAAATATATATTATAATTACAATATCATATAATTTCTAGATTGTGTAAATTAAACATCTAATTATACAATATTTTTAATCGCCTTCTAACTTTTTAGGTATTGGTATTTTTGTCATCTATTATTCGAATATGTCAAATGAGCCCTGAAAAGATATTTGATAAATTTGGAAGCATAACCATGCATGTGACAACATATGTATAATTTATGTGTAACTTGTGTATAACTCTATATATCAACATATAATTTATGTATACCGGCTAGATACGGTGAAATTAGCCGGCTAATTATGTAAGGATTCCAAAATAAACCTCGTAGGCTCGTGCTTGAACATGACCCGAGTTCTTTAATAGATGACCCAAGATCACGTGTTGCGGGTTCGTATATAAACATCGCAACGGTATGGAAAGCACTTTTCCCTCTCCTCCGCCTGTAAATTGAATGAATGCAGAAAGGGAGGAACTTCATCAAAGCCATTCGTAGAAGCTTCTTCACTCCCATTTTTCAGGTAACTAACCCTATTTCTCTGCCCTAATCATTGATATACAGCTTATTGTGACATTGTGCAAGTGTTCATTCACGTACAGATGGATCAATCCGCGCGTTACAGTTACAGCCCAACTTTGAAATGGAACCCTACGGTTGAAGAATACTTCATTAAAGCATACGGAGCTGATCATTTCTCTCGTATTTCTACTTCACTCACGTAAGCTATTTCTACTGTCACTTTCAGTTTTACACTTTTTCTTTTGTTATATCTGTTAGAAAACCTGTGAATTAACTTGAGTTCTACGTTGAATTGATAGAAAGTAGTTTTTAGATTTGATGAATTAGAGTTGAGCTCAATCTCTGTGTTTGTAGGTCCTGGTAAAGCAATATAGGCAACAATGTGGTTGAGCAAAAGAAGATAATAATAAAAATTAACCTATTGGTAATTAAATTCATTATTCAAGTAAAAATTTGTGGCTTTGGAGTATTTCCTCGTTTGTTATGATTTTTTAATGGGTTCTTCTTGTTTACAACATTGTCTCAACACGTTTCTTTGTTTGTGATTGATATTTGAATGCCTTAACTGTAGGCATGAAAAGTGTCACTTATGGTTGCTTTACATATAGATGTTTCCTTCTAACGTAAAAATTCTAATGCTTTTCTTAGGCGCCCATCATGTTACTCTTGCATCCGGGTGAATACGCTCAAATCGACAAGTGATGCTGTTATGGAGAAGCTTTTGGAAATTTTTAAGGAAAGAGGAATGCTCGATGTCACTGTTCAAGAATCTATTCTTACACAGAAGCCAGACAATTGTTGTAAGGAAACCTTGGAAAGCAGTGGAAGTGCAGAATCTCTTAAGGCCAACGAAAGTATTTCAAAGTGTCAATTTCCTGGCATGGACTATGTAGTTTTTGTTAAAGGTTCAGGACCACACACTATTCATTATGGGTACAATGAAGGCAAACCTCTTAAGGAGGTAATTGTCAGCCGAAAGTGTGCGGAGGCAGTTCTTCGTGGTGCCCAAGTGAGTGAGTTTTTCAGCACTTAAATAAACTTGGTCAGCTAGAGGAATTAGTGAATTGGAGAAGTTCATTGTCTTTCTCCCGATTCAATGTGGATAGTAGATACTCCCTATGTTTCAATTTAGACGACACTTTACTTATTTGTTTATTCCAAAAAGAATGACACATTCCTATATTTAAAAACAACTTAACTTTAAACTTTTTATTTTACCCACTTTACCCTTAATGAGAAGCTTTTATAGCCACACAAATATCATGGCCTTACTAAGCTTTTGCCCCTTAAGTTTTTAGCATCACATGTTTCATAAATCTTCTTTCTTTTCTTTAAACTTTGTGTCAAGTCAAACTACATCATCTAAATTAAAACGGAGACCTGTAGATGGGAGGATGAAACCCGAAACAAGATGGCATTTCTAACTTTACCAAGTGATATGTTATGTGTTTAAGTTATCTAGATTGCTGCTTAGCTACATCCCATGCAAATACACGATGCTTTGGTTGGTATATGATAGTGTCTGAAAGTTGAATGTTCTTATCTATTATCTTGTCCTGTCTATTATGTTAAACGCTAGACTGTTTTCCCAGCAAGGTACTTGCCTATGCTTTCAACAATATTATAGCCTAAATAAATCTTCCCTTTGGATATATTTTCATGAAGTACATTGAAAGAACTCAAAGAAAAAAACAAAAAAGAAAAACGAGGAAAAAGGAAAAAAATTCATCATTAAAGAAGGAGCAGTGCTGTTTAGTGCTTTATTCTTCTCTTCTTTCTTTTCTTACTTTATCCTGTTTTATTCAGGGGTGTAAATTTTGACTGATACTTCAAGAAGTAACTTACCCTTCTTCTCCATTTATCCACTATTTTAATCTGATGCTATGTAATAGGCTCATTTGTCAGGATAGGTGACATCTCGACCTTCAATATCACTTCATGTTATGTATTAGTTTTCTGTCTATAGGGTGCATATGGACAGTAGACACATGTCCCTGCAAGGCTGCAAAATTACCAAAACAATGGCATTGGAAGAAGATCTTTCTTCTTTAATTAGCTAGAATCTTTTCGTAAAGAGTGCACCAACTTTAGTTAAATTACAAATATTGCACCCTAACACAATCGTATCTTTTACTTATCATGTTCCCAGGTTTATGTGCCTGGTGTTTTGGCATGCAGTGCTCATGTCGAAAGAGGTGATGCAGTTGCAGTTTCAGTTGCTGTGGAACAGTCTGCTCCGGATGGTGGATGGGGTGTTGCAATGACGCGTGGCACTGTTCTACAAGGATCACAAGCAGGTAATCTGATTTCTTTTTTTGCACCTTTTCACATTAAATCAAGCGTTTTCTCTGAAGTTCTACACTGAATACCCCAATGGAATTAGTGTGTTTTCTCTATGGAAACTGGAAAGCTTGCTGAGGAACTTGGTATTTCTTTGACATAAACTTGACATTTGTGTTTAACTGCAAATTACATTTTGGTCTTGCTTCTGGCTTTTCCCCATTTCACTTTTGCCCAAATATGACTGGGCATCAGTAAGTTTCTGATTTTATATGGCTAACACCTGCCTCAACTAATAGTTGGAGCTGGGGTTAAGCCAGTTGGTTTCAATGCAAAAAAGGTCTCATTTATCGGGGTGATGGCATGTGATTAATGTACATAATCCAGATATTTATTTCTCTATAAACGAGAAATTCCGTAATGTGATGGTCAATGTGACTCCTTTTTTGGTGAATTTCTTGCAAAACGAAAATCTAGTTATGGGGTAAGTTCGAACCAGTGGCGGAGCCACATGCACCCAAGGGGTGTCAACCGACACCCTTTCGTCAGAAAATTACACTGTTTAGCTAGGTAATTCTTTTAAAAATATGTATATATACTATGTAATGACACCCCTTGACTTCTTGGTGAAATTGTTTCTTTATATTTTGACTCCCCTTAATAAAAATCCTGGCTCCGTCACTGGTTTGAACCACCACCACCACAACAACAAACCCAATGTAATTTGAACCATTGACATTTCACCCTGATGTACTACTCATCCTCCTTATCACATGGGTATGGTGGGATATACTGCATTCTTCTGGTTAAACACCAAGATGCTTTTTCATCTAATCCGATTTTTGGATACAAGTTTGCTATGGCCTTTTTTCTTTATTACTTATTAAGAAAAAGTTGTGCGGTGCTCATTCTTAAATATATACTAAATCTGCTTGATTTGCCGAAATGTTGTTTCTCTGTCTTACACACACAATCAACTTTTGCATTATGTAAATCTCTTGCATCTTTATATTATTGCTAAGTTGTATGACATCCTTCCAGCCAATAGAGTGACCAATCTCAGTGTTGTTTAGATCCTTATTATTTTGAAAGAGATGGCTTCTACATTGGACAAGGAACATCAATGATGTCAAGAGCTGGGTTATTTCGTGTATCTGAAGGAGTTGCAGTGGATATGAAGGAAAGAGTATTTAGACTGCCCTCCTTTTATGGTATAAGTTTCTCGTCTTTTCCGGTATTATGGAAATCATTTACAGGATATTATGTGCATATAGTTTTATGGAAAACTTTTTGTCATCCCACTTGATGATGAGAATCTGCTTCAACTTAATAAGTGTTTTTACCATCTAGTTCTTAAAAATGTTTGCAGTGGAGCATTTTTAAGGTTGTTACTTAATTCTAGTCTGACAATGATGTCTCTGCCTTAATCTTTGGGGCAACTGTATTAATTTTGTTTGCCGTTTCTCATCCAAGTTGAGAATTACTGCGGCACGTTTACACTATTGGCTGGTATTTTAAGTCTGCCATGGTTCTGAATGAGCAAATTTAACACACTCAAGTTCACAATGGCGGACGTGATGTAAGGTGTCTGCGAGATCTGAAGTGTAGTATACTAGTATGGCTTTTGTTTGTTCGTTTGGTGCACAGAGTTTAGAGTATTGAAAATTGTTGATGCATGTGATGACTAATTAGATCTCATCCCTTTACCAAGAAGTGTGAAAAAGACAATATTTTGTGTGATTTGCTAATTTTGCGTTAGGAAGCATTAGTTTTTCGCCTTTCCAAAATTGTAGTGCTCAGAATGTCGAGAAATTTGCTGGCGTTTTGGAAGAGGAATTAAGACCAATTATGTGGTTAGACCGGGGATTGATTTTACATGAATGATATTTTGCCATTAGAGACCCTTCAAAGCTCTCTCTAAATATGTCTGCCATGATTGTCAGTTACTTATTCATTTTCCTGAAAATGGACAAGGGAGGAGAATAGGTCCCATTGGTGGTCGAAAAGTAGTGTACATAATAATTTCTGGTCACTTTCGCTAGAGAGTAGAAAGTTTCTATTGCTAGATGGAGAAGTTAAAGGCTTTGGTCACTGTAAGAAGATAAGGCTACTTAGAGGGATGCCATATTTGCAAATTTTCAGCACAATTGGTTTGCGTCTGACACTATTGCAAAGTCACTATCTTCCTGCAGATAGCGCTTGGGTAGATGCTATTGTCGCTTCCATTTGGTGTAACGAAAATGTAGTCCTTTAATAGTCTAGAGCTGTCAGAGGTGCAGAAGGATGGGAAAGTCCATTAACTTCAACTTTTGTTGTTATCAGTGTCCTCAGCAGTCCTTCCTCTGATCTTTAAAGCTATCTTTATTTATGACTAAGGAAATACTTTGTACGCTTCTCATCTCCATGAGTGATTTTTCATTATTGTCTATTGTTTCTTGACACCGTGATTTTGCGTGTGAAAGAAACAACGAACAGGAAACATTATACACATGATTATACTCATGTTTTTGGATTGTCTGTGAATAGCAAATTCTTTTAGTAGTTCTGAATACAGTGTTTGATTATAATATCTTGCTTTCAGATTTGCTTGAGTGTGAGATTTTTCTTCAGAACCTGCCAAGCATAATAACTGCACACGCCTTAGGTATGTTCATAGTTTCTTAGACATTCTCTGTTTTGTGTAACGGTTCTGTATCATCATATTATATGCACCGTAGAGATTCTTACGGTAGCTCATGGATTTTGACCTTTCGTTTTTGTTCCTTATATGCTGCAAGTTTTGAAGTTTCTTATTGTAAGAACAATGAGTTCACAGTATTTTAAGTGCAAGTTTAAATTTGAAGGGAATGGTAAAACAATTAATTTGGTCGATCGTTATGCTTTAAGATCAAAAGATGTAATTGGTAAGTTGATTATATGGATTATGCTGTTTCTGGTTTGCTCTGGAAGATGATCTCTGGCATTAATTTCTTTAAGAATGAGATATAATCCACTGAAAGTATAGCATAGCAAAACGAAGAAGTTCCAATTTATATCTCTCGACATCTGATCCATAGTGATGCTGCATCAGTTTATCTCCTTGATTAAAAACTTAGCTTTCCTTGATTCTGAAATCAGTAGTATGTCCTAACAAGCTTCACGATCCCATGTATTAACCTGTTCTTTGCACTTGTAAATTCTACCATACATGCCTGCCATTGAGCTAGAGCAATGCTATCCAACATGAACAACAGCTTTAGAAAGGCCACTCAAAGAGTAACTCCTGAATCTCCAAGGGGTTGCATTTGCTCGAAATCTTGTTTAGATGCACTCTAAGTTTTGCTTCCGAATGTTTGGTATTTTGTTTTGTCTTTTGTGCCCAGCTAAAACTCTTCCTTGTAGTGTGGTTTATATTACTGCATCCTCAAATTTCAATATCATCACGAAGTGACTCGTAGAATTCTTGAGCATTCACTTGAAGTATCACAATATACTTTCATTAACACTTGTTGGTGAATGCACATTATGTCATGAAAATGATGATTAAGTTATTCTTTTTGCAAGATATCATAATCTATAGCCTATGATATCCCGCAAAAAGAATGACTATATAACCTACTTGGAGTGATAGTTCAATGATGGGACACATGAAACAAAAGTGGATGTGAAGATTGATATACCAGTCATCCCCAAGAGAGATAGTTTTATATACCTTGGATCTATAATACAAGGCAACATAGAGATTGTCGAGGATGTTACACATTGTATTGGAGCAGGGTGGATGAAATGGAGGCTTGCATCTGGGGTTTTGTGTGATAAAAATGTGCCACCGAGACTTAAGGGCAAGTTATACAGAGTGATAGTTAGGCCGACTATGTTGTACGGGGCTGTATGTTGGCCCGTCAAGAAGTCTCATGTTCAGAAGATGAAAGTAGTTGAAATGAGGACGTTGAGATGGATGTGTGGACATATCAGGAAGGACAAAATTGGAACGAAGTGATTAGGGACATAGTGGGAATGGCCCTTGTGTAGGACAAGTTGCGGGAATCGAGGCTGACATGGTTCGGGCATGTCAAGAGGCAACACATAGCTATCCCGGTTAGGAGGTGTGAGAGGTTGACCATGGAGGGTCTGAGGAAGGGCAGGGGTAGGCTAAAAAGTACTGGGGTAAGGTGATTAGGCAGGATTTCACTACTTCAGCTTACCGAGGACATAACCTTTGATAGGAAGGTGTAGAGGACGAGTATTAGGATTGAAGGTTGACAGATAGTCGCGAGTCTCTCCTAGGCTTATCAGTAATACTAGTTCTATTGTTGTATTTTCTTATTCCTGATTCGTTATTAGCACATGTTATGTCATTCGCTTCCGTTACCAATTACCTTGTTGTTGCAATTGTTCGTTGCTTTGGTTTCACTATTCCTTGAGCCGAGGGTCTACCGGAAACAACCTATCTATCTTCATAAGGTAGGGGTAAGGTCTGTGTACACATTACATTACCTTCCACAGGCTCCACTTGTGGAATTATTACAGTAGGTTTATTGTTGTTGTTGTTGCTGCTGTTGTCTTAATCTATAGCCTAATATATTTTACCTTTTGGAAAATGGAACACTGGTTTTGTGCTAAGTTACCTTGCTCTAAGTCATGCATTTGTAACAACTTGAGATTGTATTCCTCTTTCTTTCTATGAAAGAAGTTTGTTCTTCTCTCTCTTTCCTTTTGACATTCTAATACCACTTATCACATGTTCTGCAAAAGTAGCTTGGTTAAGTAAGTGTTTTTCTCAACCCAAATGACATGTTTCTTTTTCCCGCAACCAATTGTCCTAGATCCTCAACCAGGTGAGAGAGTATTGGACCTGTGTGCAGCTCCAGGGGGCAAAACCACAGCAATAGCAATCCTTATGAAGGACAAAGGGGAGGTTGTTGCTGTTGACAGATCTCATAATAAGGTGCACCTTTTGAACTTGGCAGGTGATTATAAGCGTATATTTTTCTATAATATTTGCAAATATTTTAACTTAATAGTATTTTGGATTCCTTGATTCTAACCAAAAAGATTTGACATGGAAGGTTGTCACCTGGGTTAAAGGTGTCCTTAAATTGCTGGGACTTGCACCATTGCAGTCAGATCAATATATTGATTTTAAGTATTTGCTCAAATGCTGTAGCATTTTATGTCGAGTAATAGAAAGAATGACATGAAAGCTGACATATCTTACTTGAAGAAAATTTATTCAATGTTATATGCTTTATATAAGTGCCACACTGCCACTTGTTCAGATGCTGCTTTTTTGACTTGGAGAGATCCAGGTATCACTGGCCTATGATTGGCAGTAGAAGAATTAGCCTTTGACTCTTATTGACAAAACTTCCAGCCTTGATAGGAAGGCCCACCTAGTGCTTTCTTTTGAGGTTAAAAGCGCATCCTCGTCATTTCATAATTGGTAAATAAACTACATGAGTTAATACATAAAACGATTCCTATGACTAAGAACAAGCTGTGAATTTTTGCACTAGTCCAGTTCAAAAGTCAAACTTCTTTCCATTTTTTGGATTGTATAGAAGAGGGCCAAATTTTGCTGGTCCCGTTCCTTGAAGAGATCTAATTGTGTTATGATACAGGTGCTTGGAATTCAGAAATTGGCGGCTGAAATGGGTTTAAGTTGTATAACAACATATAAGCTTGACGCACTGAAGTCTGTTTGTGTTGGAGCTGAATCTGATAATTTGCCTAACACATACTGTAGTGAGGATGTTCAAAACATGCAAAAATCAGACTTGTTATCCACTGATATAGATGGATCTGATGAGAAGTTACTATCTCAAAAGAATTGTGAGTAGTCTGAAAACTTTCAATTTGAGCATGCTATTTTTCTGGTTTGGGATGAGTTGTTAATGTGGTATTCTGTTTGTTGTATGATCTTAGAAAAGATGACTTTGGTCTCTTCTTTTAGCCTGTTCAAGAGGTTTTGGCATCTCTCCTACTGGTTTATTTTTTTGGGGTCTTGTGAAACAGTAACCCCCCCACTATAGTGATTCCACTACATTGATGTGCGTTGACCTTGCCATTGCCTGCCTAGCGACGTGTAATTAAGTTAAGTAGGCTGATGTCTGTATACAGTTTGTTTAAGGAAATTATGATGCGTATGAATTGTTTACATGTGCCATTTACATGTGTGTGTGAATTCATCAGACTGGTTTGCTAGTCCTTTGAAGAGTGCTAGCTCATAATTCTCTTAATTCAAGAACATTTTCACAAGCTCATGATCTGTAAATTCAGTATAAAAATGTTTACTGAAAGTTCCAGTTAACTAGAGTAACTAAAAGAATCTCTCAGTCGATGACTTGCAGCTGAAGGATGGTCAGTACACTAGCAAAGCTGAACTGCGGAAACGTATAAGGAAACTCAAAAATGGGCCAGGAAGAAATCACACTGCAGGTGGGAGGGTTGAAAAGTCTAAAGGTTTTTCTCCCAATAGCTTTGATCGTGTGCTCCTTGATGCTCCTTGCTCTGCATTAGGTTTAAGACCTCGTCTCTTTGCTAGAGAGGTAAGACAGCTACTGAATTGTCTCATTTCCATGGTATTCTTGCTCGTTTTCCTACGATTAAAGTTTCTCTACCATTTTATTCTGTTGGAGTTTGGATGAAACAGAATTTTCTGCTTATGTAGGAATGGTTATGAGATACACGTGGATAATCAGATAAATGTGGACGGGTTGTTATTTTTTCTCTGTCTTGTTTTGGACTATTGTACGATGTATAGATAGCAAATGGCTTATGCTGTCCCCCTTTAACATAAAAGCTTAATAATTGAGAATGAGTATTACTGTAGGATAAGATTATGAAAAGAAGTGGGATAGTAAAAAACTACACGATCTTGTGGAGATGAGGAAAGGAATAAAACTTGTTAATTATATTTTATGTATGCTCTCTTTTATTTTATATTAACATGATTTGGTTAAAGTACCCAAAGCAAATGATGCTTTCCATGAATTTTATTAAGGGGTGGATCACTATCTTTTAATTCCCCTCTTCCCTTTAGTAAAAGATGACTGAATCTTAAAGTAATAGCTGGTCAAACCGTTTATCTTCTTGGGATGGTGACATCATGTCAAGCAATTCAGTTATGAAAGTGAATCATTGGTACCTTCTTGAGGTAAAAATTAATTAATCCAATGACATGCAGATATTCTTAGACATCTTATTTTCCGTTTAATGATGAGATTGAAAATGTCTTTCTTGTCTGGAAGTATCTGATGGATTGGGATGGAGATGAGGCTCTGATCAACTACACGAATTTTAATCAGAGAAAGTTTATTCCTATTTCCTGCATATTTCAACACTACTCCTCAAAAGTTATCCCCTTTTCATAGTAAGTTTGAGAAGACATTTCTGTTATATGGAGGACAACTGATTCATAAAATGTTTCTCTTGTTATATCCAGGAGACAATTGATTCGTTGAGGAGTCATGCCAAATATCAGAGACGAATGTTCGACCAGGCTGTACAGCTTGTTCGCCCAGGTGGAGTTATTGTCTATTCCACGTAAGTACAACCATGTATCTCCTTATCAAAAAGTACAAACATGGATTTAAACATTTTTAATGAGACTTGAGACTAATTCCATTTGTTGAGATTATTACAGCGAATTTCATCACTGCTTTTGTTGAGTTAGAATTATCATTCCGTCCGTCCTTTTTCTACTTAACTGACCTTGATACCAACTCTACATCTCTTTATGTTAATCTGAATTTCTCACTTTTTGGATCATGAAAAATCTCGAGCTCCCTGTCTGCAGTCTTTTCAACTTGTTCCTTTGTTCTCGTGACTGACTTAGTACTAGATCCTATTTCTTTTTCATGCTAGAGGCTGTGGTTGCAGAAAGTATTAGATGTGGCCTGACATTGATTTTGAAACAGTCCGCTAAAACATATATGCGTTACAAGTTTCTTAGTTTTCCTTTACCTTTAGGCATGGCTGTTTATACAAATCCATGAAGGGGTTGGCGCAATTAGCCGTTCCAGAATGTGGACTCATGTCCTAATGTGTAAATACACGAGTACAGACCAAATTTCAATGAGACATTAAGGTGGACTTGTATCTTAGTGTTGAATACATGAACACAGACCAGATTTCAGTGAGATATTGAAGTTTGGAAGACTTCATTTGACAAATTAATAATTAGGACAGCACACGTTATATGATAAGAAATCAATTTCACAGATATCCAAATATTATGCATGAGTCTAACACAAATGTTCAGAATGTGTTTTTGAATTATGAAGGTGATTGAGAGAACCTTTAGCTATATGAAAGTCATCCCATGGATTATTTACCAGCTGCTAAATTCTCTGTGAATGCAATATGCAATTGTGATGCCTTTTTTTGTCCATCCGAAGAAAATTTAGTGGGTTCGTGTGCACTTGCACTACCTCCATTCCCAAAAGAGATGACTTTGTTTTACTTAGTTAGAGAAGTCTTTAGAATAATGTTAAATGTGAATAGCGAAGTTGCTAAAATCAATCACATCTTTTTAAGACAAAGCTACGCTGCTGTGCGTAGCTATTTCCAGAAGCTTTCTAAATTTTCAGCTCCATGAGATGCCTTTACCCTAGCTACGGTGCTTGACCAGGTTTGACTTCACTTGAGTAAAAATAGGGTCCAGGTAATATTATTTGTTATCCTAAGGTCAAAACACAAACACAACATTTTATTTTCAAACACCTACGCACAAAACCTACGCACACACCTCTCTCTCTCACCTTTGCACTCCTACGCACTAATGCACCTCCTTCGTCACTTCTTCTTCTTCTCCGGCCAGAATCCGGCTACTCTAAAAATCTCAGGTATGTATCAATCTCTTCTCTCTCGTTTCTTCATTCACTCGCTGGTACATCTCCTCTTGCGGTTGATGTTGATTACCCTTCATCTTTTGTTTAGAACCCAAAAACATGAATACCTTCCACATCATGTACTTGCCGTGATGCTTGAATTTGTTGAAGTTGCGCTTTTGCAAGTTGATTCATAGTGGTGGTCAACTCGGCAATGAATTGACCATGATCTTGCAACTCCCTGTTGAGGTGAATCATATTCGGATCCTCTCGAGGCATATTTGCTCGGGATTGCCAAGGGGATGTCTCCGCCAACTCAACAAGCCTCCGGCTAAGGCGTGGCCATAAAGTTTCCACCGGCAAGTTGGTTTACTACACATAGATTGGTTGTGTTAATCCCACGGTAGAAGTTTTTTTTATGAAGTAAGAGAATTTCGTTAAAGGCATCAAGAAGTTGCATAGCAAAAGAAAGTACAAGTAAATAGAGTGTGTCTGCTCATAAACGAAACAAAAAGAAACCTATGTTAAAACTAAGGAGCAGACACAATCCAAAAAATGATCACAACCAGATACAGGTGCCTGATTAAGCCAAGTAAAAAGGTTAAATAAACATTTAGCTGTAAGAGGCATGATTTGGAGTTGATATCTCATCAAAACATCTGCTATTCCTTGGGTCCATATACCCCAGAAAATAGAAGCGATGACCAAAAGCCAAGTTTCTTTGATGGATTTGCCAACTCTCTAAGAGCACCAGTTTTCGTAGCCCTCTTTAATACTATTAGGCATGACCCAGGCTAGTCCAAAAATTGAAAAGAACATATTCCACAAACAACAACAACAACAACCTAGGTAGAATGTACGCAGACTTTACTCCTACTCCGGAGGGGATAGACAGGCTGTTTCCGGGAGAACCTCGACTCAGAGACAATAGATCTGTGACAACATAACCCGAAAAATAATGTCAGCAACGTGAGAGAGAGAAAATAAATGGAAAAGCAGTAACACAAATATTATGCAAAAGTGTGCAACACAACATACATCGCTAGCAGGACTAGACAAAACACTATCATACTCGTCGGTACAAAGAGGGAAACCGGGACAAAGGGGAAAACCGCTCGATTACCCCTTAACCTACAACCCTAATGCTCGTCCTCCATTGACAAGAACTGAATACTTCACAGTGGTTAGAAAACTTGATCCACCTGATCCAACCTGCACCATACCCTATCTTCCCAAGTATACTTAATAGGTAAGACCAGTTAGCTGGTCAAAGGCCTTTTCAATATCAAGTTTGAAAAGGAGACCTGACTGCTCTGAGCCAGTCTAGTACCTCATTAGCAGTTAGTGCAGCATTGATTTGTCTTGTTTTGATGAATGCATTTTGATGCCCTGAGACAAGCTTCCCAATCACTCTTTTCAATCCTTGAGTTCTATTGCACCTTTCTTCTTAGGAATCAAAAAGAGGCGTTGCATGACCTCACCATCTATCCATTTTGGTGAAAGTGTTGGAGTGCTCCCATAATATCTTTAATCATCTCCCATGATTTCTGATAAAATGCCATGGTGTAACTATCTTGACCTGGAGCTTTGTCTGGAGCACACTCTTTAATGACTGCTAAAACCTCCTTTTCTGTAAATGTTCTCTTCGGCCACACTTTTTCTTCCCCTGTGGTTGTTGCAACATCATCAAACCTTGCTGTAGGTCTCCAATTCTCATTTTCTGTGTAGAGTTGCTGATAGAAACTAAGTATTTCACCCTTGATGAGATCTTTGTCTTCTGTGATTTCATCCCCTACTTTGAGTCTGTCTATTCCATTTGATCTTCTGTTGGCATTAGCCATTTTCTGAAAAAACTTTGTGTTCCTGTTGCCTTCTTTGAGTCACAGGCATCTTGATTTTTGCCTCCACGATATTTCTTATGCTTTGGCCATTTGTTCCACTTCATTTTTTAGGCTTATGATCTTCACTTTCTCTTCTTGAGTTTGTGTTCTACCTTCAGTGTTCTGTTGCAATGTGAGAAGGTCTTCTAGTGCTTTTCTTTTCTTAAGCCCTATCAATCCCAATTCCTCCTTATTCCAGATGGTAAGATCTTTTTTGAGTAGCTTGAGTTTTTGTGTAAGAATGAAGTCGGGATTGCCATTGACTTCATAGCTCTGCCCAACATGCCTTGACTTTATTCATGAAGCCCTTCATCCCCAACCACCTGTTCTCACATTTAAAGTAAGAAGGGTTAGTGTTCCACTCACCACATTCTAGCATCAGTGGAATCATTCCATTCATTTGAGATAAAAAATCTATCTATTCTAGATGCTTGAATGGTGTCCTCCCCTCTGGTCCATGTGCAAAAAGTCCCCTGCAAAGGAAGATCCACCAAGCAAAGATCTTGAATTACATTTGAAAAATTGCGCATGGCCTTGGATATTCTCACACAATTGAGTCTCTCATTTTCGAATCTGCATACATTAAAGTCCCCTCTTATCACCCACTGATTGGGCCAAATCCCTTGGACGGCTCCAAGTTCATTCCACAACTCTTCCCTTTCAATGTTAGTGTGCGGCTCATAGACCCCTGTGTTAAGCACCAACTGAAGGCCTCATTTAGACTTTCTAACATACAAGAGATTTAAATCCCCAGCTGTATTTGAGTGCAACTCCACTGTCTTCTATCTCACATGATGATGATCCACTGATTAGGCTAAAGTCCCCTCTTATCACCCACTGATTAGGCCAAATCCCTTAGATGGCTCCAAGTTCATTCCACAACTCTTCCCTTTCAATGTTAGTGTGCGGCTCATAGACCCCTGTGTTAAGCACCAACTGAAGGCCTCATTTAGACTTTCCAACATACAAGAGATATAAATCCCCAGCTGTATTTGAGTGCAACTCCATTGTCTTCTATCTCACATGATGATGATCCCACCCATAGTTCCACTGGCTTTGAGTTCAGCCCAATTGACTTATCTGTTGCCCTAAATCTGCCTGGCTAAGAATCTGTTCCACTCTTCTAATTTAGTTTCTTGAAGACAAAGAACATATGGTTTCCACTCACTGATTAATGATTTAAGAGTGTCCCTCTTTCCATTGTTATTCAACCCCTTTATGTTCGAGCTTAAAATCTTAACTTTCATCCAGAAAATGATTAGTATTTCCTACCCCTGTTCTTCTTCTCACCTCCATCATAATTTACCGAGCAAATCAATCTCTTGACTTTAGTTTCTCCCTTCGTCTTCTTTGTTTTCTTGCTCCTATCCCTTGCTTTATTGATTGCCAGTTGTTGTCTTCTTTGTTCCATTCTCATAATCATGTTGAAGATTTCATGCTCAAAACCCTTTACGTTGATTCCAAACACCTTGCATTCTTTCCCATCACCAATTTGGTCCACTTGGATGTTTCAATTATAAAAGGATTCTGAATTCTCTGTTCTACAGAGTCGTACCGTGGAGAGATGGACGGTAGCTGAAAGAGAGAGAAGAATGAGTAGAATCAGTGTCATACTTACTAATGGTGAAGTAATCCCCATAGTTGGCCCAGGTAGAAGAAGAAGGTAACTCCTTTCCTCTGCTTCATCATCCGCTTCCAGGTGTTGTTATGTATCTTTTGGTTGGTGAAAATATGACGAGGATTTGATACGAGTAGGTAATACAATAGGTTGGTTGTGGATTGGTGTAGTGGTAATTGGGCCTTTATATTTCCAGATTTGTTTGGGCCTTTTATAAATAAACTTCTCCCCTGTTTTTTGGGCTTTTAAAATAGTATGCCCGGTTCAAACTTTTTGTACCCGAAAGCCCAACATTATCTGGCTTAAATGAAAATTGAATCGGCATCGATTCTTTGCAAAAGTTATCCATCAATTTTGAATCCCTGCTAGGTCTGACCCTACGTGATACTCCACATGCTTGTCAATAGACTTGACAATAGGTTTGGTGGGGTTCGAGGTGTTCTTTCCCTGACCCATCCCCTTAAGAGAAATGGCGACCTTCTTTCCGGCAATTCGTACTTACTCATCTGGTAAAATTGCTATTTCATATCTCCAATCACCCACTTGTACCTCCACCTTGCATGGAATCTCTGCCAACGATTCTTTCACGTAGATCCGTGCCCATATCAAATTGGTTTTTGATTTTGTATCTATGTCAATTCCAACAAAGCCTCCACATAATTCCCGATAGACCGGAAGTTGCTTTCTGACAGACATGTAACGGGATACCAAAGGCTCTAACCCATTTTTGGTCTGAGCGTCGCTTTGCCATGTTAGACCTACTCACCGCCGACCACCATTTAAGTGATAACTTTCTTTAATTCCAAAACCTCTCCCCTGCTTTAACTCTCTCGGCTTCCTGCTGTGATGGCAGTTGAAAAAGGAATTGATTGTGGTTCAGACTTGTTACACCGATTCCTGCTGTGATTTGTCATCTCCGGTGATGGTGAAGGACTGAGTGGGTCGTTGCGAGTACCAATTAGGACAATAGACGAAAATTTTGAGTGTTCTTGCTTGTGTCGGTATGATTTTGACCATATTATCCTCCACCACAGCTTTCCCACGGTAGAGAGTTTGTTACAACATGTTCTCGGCCATATCGTTGTTAGGACATTCCTTCACCATGGTTCTATAGCGTTCCCAAATTTCATGTAATGACTTATTTGGTTCTTGCTTGAATGCCAAGATTTCATCCCTCAAAGTAGCCATGTGCCAGGGTGAGAAGAATTTGGCAATAAACTTCTCCGCCAACTCATCCCAAGTGTGAATAGAATGGTTCGTTTAGGGGTGGGCATCGGTCGGTTAAGTTCGGTTATGACTTATGAATATTACCGGTTTAGCATATCAGTTTTCAGTTTACAAATATGATAAACCGAGAACCAAACCGATAAGATATTAGTTATCGTTATCAATCATTATCGGGTAAGATAAGATAACTCAATCTAGAGTTAAGCAAAAAAGAGAAGACAATTCACTCGAGTTAAACAAAAAAGAGAAGAATTCACATATAGTACACTACCCCAATTCTGCGCTCTAGCCACAACTAATATTTGAAGCATGTTTCATTTTGACAAATTCATGACCTGTGCAATCTCAAAAATCGATACAACAACTCCACAAACATTCCATCTCCATTTCACTGGAAATATTAGTTAACAGGAACATAAATTACAATTTTTTGGTTTCCTGCCAAACCATAATCAAGAGATCAATGTCATTTTCCCGAGTCCAATTGTAGCTAGAGCAACAAGGCTACTAGTAATTCAATAGTTGTCCAAACACAACTGAAATAGTGTTAATTCTTCAACAGCAGTTGTCCAAATACATTAATAACAATACAAAGTAGTAGCAATTTCACCTTAAATTAACAAGTACAAACATAGTACTAAAACATGAGCGCAAAATAAAGAATAGAAAACAATCAAAAATCCTATATTTTTATTATCGAACTCTACTGTAAAACTCAAAATTTTGTTCTTAACAAAGAAGTAATTCTGGAATACAAACATACGCTAAGATTCTAAGAATGTAGTTATGCTTTGAATTTTGAAGAACTATTTAAGAATTGAATCAGATCCTGAAGAGTGAATTGGAAACTTCAATCTTGAATGCGGTCGAGAAAATTAGGGAAAAAGAGAGAATGAAACCCTAGATGTATTTATATACTTGAGGGTAAAATCCTAATTTTATTAAATCTTATTGGGTTATCGGTTAACCCGTTAAGAAATTGGGCAAATCGTGGCCCAAACCGATAATCCAATAGTGAAAATACAAAACCGTTACCGAACCGTTAATCCAATAACCCGATACCGATACCCCAATAAGCTTTTTTCGGTTCGGGCTATCGGTTATACCCGATATATGCCCAATCTAGGTTCGTTAAGGGCTCTAGCCAATCCAAAGCTTTTCCCCTTAGGGAGAAAGGAAAAAGCGCCCTCACACATTTGTTTGCTTACTTCCCCAACAAGCATCCACGAATCCCTTTAAGTGCGTGTATGCATTTTGATGAGGTGCTCCGGTGAAGTAGCCTCTTTGCTCAAGCAAGGTGAGCATGCCATTTGTAATTTGCAAATTGCCCGCCCTAATGCGAGGGAGGACAATTGCACTTGTATAGCCATCATTTAATGCGACATGTTGTTGAGCCGGTTAGCCATGTGGAGGTGGTGGTGGTGGAGGCGGCGGAGGGTGGTTTTTGTTTTTCCCTCGACCATACCGATTTCCTTGAACCGGAGCCGATTCTTCATCTACCATATCTTCTTCAATGGCCCCAAGAAGCAAATCACAAAGGTCATTGTTCGTCATCGCTAACCTACAACAAGCACAAACGAATCAAAGTATCATGAAGTAAAGATAAGAACTCAAGAAAACTCACAATAACAAAGTAATACAAGAACACCGTACTCCCCAGCAAGGACGCCAAATATTGGTGACGTCCAATCCTGCACGTCTAAAGGAAGTGTAGCACGATCGTTAGCAATAATAAACCCTACAAAGGTTGGGGTCGAATCCCACAAGGAGTAGGTGTGTTAGAGTGTCCAAATGTGTATAAATTTGATAATTCTTAATGTAATCTTTAAACAAAAGGTGGTTGTTCAATTAATTTAAAAGTTACTTCTAAAATTACTATGTAAACTAGTCTAGGAATTTTATCGAACACTTAGAATACAAGTAAAGATATAGTTGTAACAAATAAGAGAAATGCGCTAAGATTGTTCCCCTTTGTGTAGGCTATGCTTTTGGGTATACAAATATTCAATTCTAATTAATTAAGCATGTGTTATAACCTCAATATCTGTTCGACCAACTTAATGTCTTTCAACACTTACGAGGTTTTTACCTCAAGTTGCTCTTCCAAGTCAACTAAGGCTCAATGATAAGTAATTGATTAATGCAAATAGAAATCACACTATTCCTAGCTAGATTTCATTAACCAAGTGATTAACCCACTTAATTCCTTGCTAAGTACCTTGTACCTAAGCAAAATTCCACTTTTCCAAGATAGAACAAGCAAAACAGGCATGTATTTAGTGTTTGCAACCACAAATGAATCGATATAGCATGAATAATTAGATAACACAAAGCTTGATCAAACTTAGAGTAAATTTAATAACCAAAAAACATCACCACACTTAGGTTTCACAATTCTAGCTTAATTAACTTAGCTAGATAATATTAAGGAAGGAAAATGCAAAAAGAGATTGAAAATCTAAGCATAATAGCTAAAGAGGAAAGAAAGATTGTGTAAAACAATGGTGAAGTCACCCAAAATCCCAAAGAGGAAATCCCAAAAGCTGCTACACAAGTATTCTTCCAAAAAGATCCCCTAGAATGACTTAAAAGAACTATTTATACCAAGTCCCACAAGTAGACAAAATTGCCCTTCGAATAATAACTCTGTTGTAATGCTTCAGGTCTTCGGTTGGCTTAGGTAGGGACCGTAGCTACGCAGGGCAACGTAGCTAATTACAGAACACTATAAAATCTTCAGCTTCCAATGCCTCAGCAGTGTATCTACGCATGAAGGGAGCGTAGCTACACACATCTTCCACTTTTCTTTATCGCTGAATACATATACAACCCCTTAAACTTGTCCCATATTTCCACCTAGACACTTAAACCAAAAGCTTGTACCTATTGGACACTTAATATCTATTGAAACTGTCTTATTAGGCATAATTTGCTGAGGTGGCACAGTACGTGCATAACACAGATTTTTGGAGCGTGGAATGCCATACCTTTTAATTTTTTTGATTTTTTTTCTTTTCATCTCTCCCTTCGCCACCAACTTCACCACCGCCATCATCACATACCATTAACACCACTACCTTCACACCGTATCAAACACTACCCTAACCCTTCTACCTAATCTCTATCCTCTCTGCCTTAGCAGGCGACTGCACTGGCAGCACAGCACTGAAGCACTACAGGAGTAACCTTTAACGGAGCCATCGCCAAATACCGACAATAGCTGACTACAACTGGATATGGACAATGAGATTTTTCCGAATATATAGGTCTCCAAGCCTTCCAAAATCAGCACATATCTCGATTTCCAAGCAAGAAAATACTCCAATCAATTTTCCCAGCTTCAATTTAATTTCTGAATGAATTTCCACCATTCAAATCTTCAACTCGAATTCCCAACACTGAAGATTTTCTTTTCCTTGAAAAATTTCACCTCCAAATTCGTAACCACAATGTTACAACTCGAAATTCTATCTCAGTAACGTTTCAGATCAATTTTCTAGTCAACCGGTAATCAGAGGCTTAAAATCAAACTTGGAAGTTGGAACCATGACTTAAAACAAGATTAACGCAAGGAAAGCTACCAAAAATAATCGTGTACTCTTTCTTGTTATGATATTTGAAAATGGAAGACAGAGAAATTTGATGGTGTTGTGGGGATTTTGAAGGTGCTGTTCAGTGGGTGTCTACAATGGAGGAGGTCGGTGGCGTGAAGGAGACGGAGGTCTCCATGTTTTCCTTTTTTTTCCTTTTTTCCTTCTGATGTGTCCTGTGATCGACGATTTTCTCCACATCATCGGTGTGTAATCCACACATTTTATATCTTAAGTTTATTGTTTGTAAGGTGTTTAATAGGTACAATTTTAATAGAGATCAAGTGCCTAATAGGTACAAGTCTTAGTGTAAGTGTCGGTGGAATATGAGACAAGTTTGATTAAAGAGCCTAGAGGAAAGAAAAGCATCAAAAACATGCATGAGAATGGTGAATGCTAACTTATCAAACATTAACTACTACTTCGTCCCTCCCAATTTAATTGACACTCTTTCTAAATTAGGACATCCAAAGATGTTTGACACTATTCCATTTCTATGCAAATTTTTACAATTTTCAAGAATTTGAATTCGTTAACTTGTTCAAATTTTCAACTTCAGCGTGATATTTTCTCCATCGAAATCTAACTTTGCAGCCATTACTTTAATATTTTCTTTCTCTACCACTATATTATATACAAGTCAAAAATTAACATTTTAAACTCCATTTGCAATCATTGGAAGGGGAGCCTTAGCTTAACTAAAGTTGCTGCCATGTGACGGAAACAACCTCTTGCAGAAATGCAGGTTAAGGGTGGCGTACAATAGACCTTTGTGGTCCGGCCCTTCCCCGAACCTCGCGCATAGTGGTAGTTTAGTGCACCGGGTTGCCCCGTTTAAACTCCATTTGCAGTCAAATACCGCCATATAAAATGGGTTGGAAAGACCATTAGCATATCTCGTTTGAATTCTTGAATGAAAAGTTTGCACTTAGTGAAAGGGTTCCAAGAAAACTGGGATGGATCACGGATATAAAACAATGATGACCAAGTAAGTAAGGACGGAGGTGGTAGTAACCCTTAGACAACTTGTCCTAATTTAATAAAAAAAACTTTACACAGACTTGACAGCTATTCCGAATGGGGCAATTGTACTTGGTAGTTGTCTCATTTGTTAGCCATAGAAAGTCCATACTCGTTAAGAGTGTAGATGATGGACCTTCTCAAAAAGAGTGTAAATCGTTGAATCTAGTCATCCTTAATGGCGGTTGAGATTACATGGAAGTTGGTTGGACATATTCTGTTTGGCCAAAGTGAAAACTGCTAAATATGCTTGCTCTTAACCACTTGATTGAGCACCAAAACTTGGCTTTTCAGGAAAGTGCATGTTTGGCCTTTTAAGGACCTAGGATTGCCCAGAGGTCACATGAGGTTTTCTTGTTTGATTGTTGGAACATAATTCAAGTTTTTAGCTTCCTTTACTTGAAAAAAACGTAATGTATATGGGTTCTCTACTGCTTCCAGAAGTTCTTTAAGTGCATATGTTTTTCTTTTGTGTTGTCGAGTGGGGTAGTATTAATTAATGGAGTTCTTACTTTCTGACAGCAGGGGCGAAGCTATACACTGGTAAAATATTAGGTTTAGAGGTATATAACATATATTGAACACTCTTTGTTGGAAATTTTGTTTACTTCTTTTAAGTTTGAACACCCTATGGGAAATTCCTGGCTTCGCCTGACAGTATTACCTCCATGTTCCCCCACATTTTTTGCGCATTTTTGAGACAAGCATTTAATGTCATGCGCTTTAATTATGTTAAACTTTATGGAGTGGTCGACTGATTCTTCCAATACTTAGTCATATGATTAATAGCCTGAACAACTGATGTTACTGCTTCCAACTTCAGATGTACAATAAACCCGGGTGAGAATGAAGCGTTGGTTCGATATGCATTGGACACACACAAGTTTCTCTCGTTAGCATCACAGGTTAGCTTAAAAGCTTGCATATTCATTTAAAACAACACTTCCAGTAAATTTATATTAAAGGAATTGTTTGCTGTGTAGAAATCATTGAGGATGTATAGTGAGAAATTACTTTACATCAATATACTCATCAAGATTTTCTAGCTTATTATTGATCTTACTTATATTTCTAATCATGTGTTTCTTTCAGCATCCAAAAATTGGAGGACCCGGCCTCACTGGTAGTTGTCAATTGCCTGACGGATTTATTGAGTAAGCATCTTTCCATTTCATAGTGTTTGCTTTGCAAGACGTAGTTGTCACTTGTGTGTTGAAAAACTGTATAAACAGTTTATACCCGTGACATGTGCTTTAGCTAGTTAAGCTCGTTTTGTTCCTTCTACTGTCATTCTCACATGTTCTTAGAAGATGGATGTGTTGGTGTCTATTGAGTAATTCCTAAAATATGTATGGCGAAGCTTGAATGTGTGTGCATGCCAAACAAAGATTGTCACAACTAAAAGATAAAGAAAGAACTTTTGAGTCATCTCTATTTTTTCTGAATTTTAACTGCCTAGACTAGCAGCAGAACAGAGATTAATATAGAATTATAGATAAAGAATTTCTGCAATGGCTGTACGTTTATTTGAAAGGTAGTGGTTTTTCCATCTGTCATTGTAGGAACTGCATCATATAAACATCATGGTGTGATGCTGTTTCTTGTGCGGAAACACATCAGTATATGTTGCATTATATATCATGAGTGGTGGTATTGACATCACCGCTGCTTTTAAATTTCCAGGGAATGGTTAAAGCCCGGCGAGGAAAATCTTGTTCAGAGATTTGATCCGTCATCCGACCTTGATACGATAGGATTTTTCATAGCCAAGTTCAGTGTTGGACACAAAAATATCTGAGTTGAATGAGACGTAACTCTGGGAACAGGTGATTTGGCAATGAAATTACATGAACTTCGATGATATGCAAGTTCAGGCCCAATGGAGTAACTTGTTAGATTGCATAATCAGTTAGTGAAACTTTGAATGCACGATAGACTAGCCATATACTGGTCTTATATTTTGTTGTTAGACCTGCAAGAGAACTTACAATCTTATATTTTGTTGGTATTTGAACTCTTCTTGCCAAATTCTCCAACTTCCAAGGATTAAACAACTCACTGATTGCACTAAAAAGTGCTTAATGGTGATTACGACTTCCGCAGCTAGATGTTGTGTTCATTGGAGACGGCTAAAGTTGCTAGTTCCGCATTGAAATACTATCTATAGAAAAACTATTAAATAGATGACTTAACAAATCCAATAAATTCTGTTCGTAATTGAATGGATAAAACAACAAAACTTTGTGAAATTGTTCTTTACTCGCTACAAGTATTTCGCTCTAGCTCTCTAGTTCTCTTAGCTATCGTTATATTTTTTGACTCGTGAAAGGACTCAATAAAAAGTCAAAATATGGATTAACTTAAACTAATTTAAACTTAAATCGAATTTTCTATTCTTACTTATTTTGATTCTTTGCGAAATACTTCAACTATTGAAAACAAATCCAGTGAAATTGCACACATGGGGTCTTAGGATAACGTATACGCAGACTTCACCCCTACGTTATGAAGGAAGAGATTGTTTTTGATACAGTGAAAATAAACGTAATCGAACAGATGAAAATTTGAAACAAACAAGGTGAAATCTTATTCTATCTTCTGTAAGAAACATATTACATATCCATCCACCCAATGGGGAAGCCACATGGTCACAAGGGTGGTCAACTGATCACCCTTCGTAGAAAAATTACGTTTGAATACCCTTGGAAAAGTTTCTAGCTTCGTCACTGCACCACCCCCAAGTTTTGGGATCGATTTCAACCACCAAAGGTTGAATTATGCTGTCAACTTTGTTTTTCTGGACTTCTCGAAAGTCCATTAATTCTCTTAGCGTTGTCTTTATCATACAACATCACTTTTTAAGTTTCAAAATCCTTAGTTGAAAATGAGAGCTTGAGAACAAGAGGAAAACTTTAAGATCATATTATTACAGAAAGAGGTGAATAGTTTGGTTGGAGCCTAAAGGTAAAAAGGGTAGAGTGAAGATGGTAATGGTGAGCTGAAACATTTGGGAAAAAGAGACAGAAGAATACAACTTAAATAGTTCCATTTGCATGCATTCACTGTTACAGTTCCAAGGAGCCATATCACGTGTCACCACCCAATTTCCCTTCGTTGGGAATCGTGACGGCACCTAGTCTTAAGGACTAGGTAAATTTATTTTTAACAAACATCAATTATAATAGAAGAATCATTTAAGTCTTTTTTGAAATAAATCTCAACACTTTACACATCTTCCCAAAACCCGGTAAGTACAAGTCATAAGCTTTTAAGAGATTACACTAACACTTCTAAAAATATCACTGTTCGGAATTAAGTACAACAGTGCAACAGAAAAATAAGATGCTGACTCCGAAACCGCGAATGCTGAAGCGGTTTTACCTTGAGTCTCCACAACAGCAACCGCGTTGCTAGCAATCAATTGGCCGGCTACACAAAAACCTGGAATCTGCACAAAAATGTGCAGAAGAGTAGTATGAGCACACCACAGCGGTGCCAGTAAGTATCAAGACTAACCTCGGTGAAGTAGTGACGAGGACTAGTCAAGACAACCACTGGTCTAATAAATTAAACGGCTTAAATATAGAAAATGACAGAATATGACATCTATCTAATGACTACACAATATAGTAAACAACATAACCTCTACAATGCGGAAGAAAATACAACAAACAACAACGGAACAACATAATAATACACAGAAGGATAGACGAAAATACAAGCCAGAACCGGAAATCACAACACAATAAGAACACCGGTAACTCAACACTGCATTAGTTTTTCCACATCAGTCCTTAGCCAACATCCCAATAAACCGATCAAATCTCCGAGTGACTCTTTTAAACCGCAAGTTTATGTTGAAAGCTTTAAAAATAAAATCATCTCAATTGGAAAAATTTCCTTTGGAATATACTTCCTCCAAATATATATAAATATACTTTACAGAACGAAATCCTCAAACGTAATTTCCTTTCAATAAAAGCCTTTCAACTATACCTTTTCAATAAAGGTTTTTCAAACATAGTTTCCTTCAAGATAAATGCTTTACAAACATACCTTTTGAAATAATAGCCTTGCAACATGGTTTCCTTCAAGGTAAATGCCTTTTAACTTTACTTTTCAATAATGATCTTTCAAACATAGTTTTCTTCAATATAAAACAACCGGGATTCCGTCCCGTAATTCAGAATTAGTCAAGCAGTATAGATGGGATCTCCCAGAAAACGTCCGTAATCCCCAAACGTAAATATGCAGTACATGGAGATCTCCCGGAATACGTCCGTAGTCCCAATTTAACTATGCAGTACAAGGGGATCTCCCAGAATACGTCTGTAATCCCAATTTAAATATGCAGTACATGGGGATCTCCCGGAATACATCCGTAGTCCCAATTTAAATATGCAGTACATGAGGATCTCCCGGAATACGTCTGTAATCCCAATTTAAATATGCAGTACATGGGGATCTCCCGGAATACATCCGTAGTCCCAATTTAAATATGCAGTACATGAGGATCTCCCGGAATACGTCTGTAATCCCAATTTAAATATGCAATGCAGCCAACAGAGAGAACAACTAGAACACGACAGAAACATCGTACATAGCCACAACAAGCACAAAAGCAACAAAAGACAGAAATGCAAAGTGCGACGAGCAAATCAATACAAGAACTTAAATCACAAGAATGGTAAAACTCACTCATAAGAAGTAGCCACTGAAGGAAATGCCAAGCACAAAGAGAAACAATGTAACGAGGGGAAAACAAAATAAATATAGCAACAATTCACAATATTCAAGTTCACAACAAGAAGTCAACACAAGTCGAGAAATTCCACATACGGGCAAGTCGACTAAGGTGTGGGTTACCTAAATTCCTTTTTAAGGTTGAATAATTTTGAGAGATTTTTCCACAATCCAAATAAAGGTAAGCAGCTAAAGATAATCACAACTTCAATTACAGCTAAACAATTATAGGCGAGATTATACTAATTTTAGTTAAATAGGCAGTTTAGGAAGGAAAATATAGCATGATGGTAGAAGAGGTAAAGTCTCCAGTTAAGTCAATTAAGATCAAATAAGCAACAAAGGAAAACTAAGCAAGTAATTTCTAATTTAAGCAGGAAGAGATGAAACTAGCAACCAGGAACTCAGATATAACAATTACAACTTCATACACAGGGAATATTATACGCACTCGTCACCTTGTGTACTCGGGCTACAATCAACATAGAAGACTCAAATCCTAAGGGGTAGTTCCTCCACACAAGGTTAGGCAAGATACTTACCTCGAAGACGGCAACCCGATACTCTAAAATGGACTTCTCGGGCGAAACGACCTCCGGACGGCTCAAATCCAACTAGAATAACTTCAATACACACATTAATCGTATAAGGAACTATTCCTAATAATAAAGTTTCGATCTTTACAAAAATATAAAAATCGACCCCCGGGCCAGCACCTCGTAACCCGTCAAATTTTACAAAATCCGAATACCATTCCGATACGCGTTCAACCATACAAAATTTATCAAATTCCGATACCATTTGGTCCCTCAAATCACGATTTTTCATTTTAGAAATTTCTTTCAAAACCCAACTTTTTCCTCAACTCAAAACAAGAATTAAATGATGAAAATAAAGATAAAATCAT
Source organism: Nicotiana undulata (assembly GCA_005239495.1). Taxonomy (NCBI): domain Eukaryota; kingdom Viridiplantae; phylum Streptophyta; class Magnoliopsida; order Solanales; family Solanaceae; genus Nicotiana; species Nicotiana undulata. The sequence continues at coordinate 58,925 of MDKH01168445.1, forward strand.
GGAATATATTTAGTTCTAGTTGAAGAACACTTACCCAATCGAATTTCGTGAAAAACCCATCAAGAATCGCCAAGAACTGAGCTCTAGAGTCAAAATGTGATTAAAATGGTGAAACCCTCGATTTTGAATTATATTTTGCCTGCCCAGAATTTTGTGAATCGCGATCGCAAGGGAGGGATGCGATCGCGTAGAAGGAAAATGGCTACTGACCTAATTTGTACTATGCGATCGCGATGGCCCATACGGGATCGCAGAAGAGGAAAAGGGAAAGCCTACGCGAAGGCGAAGGGAAACATGCGAACGCGAAGAGTAACGAGTACCAGTGCCTAAGGCCTGGTTTCTACTACTCGAACGCGGAACGGGGGATGCAAACGCGATGAGGGGTGGTATGGAGCCACGCGATCGCGAACGCTTTTACGCGAACGCGATGAAGGAATTTGAGGCGATCAGCAGAGACACATTGTGATCGCGAAAGAAGCACTGCGATTGCGATGAAGAACTTCAGACACCAGAAGACAACAGTGAAAAATAGAAGAAATTTGACCCAAGCCCATCCGAAATACACCCGAAGCCTCCTGGACCCCGTCTAAACACACAAACAAGTTATATTACCTAACACAGACTTGTTCGAGGTCTCAAATCACATCAAACAACATCGAAACGACGAATCACACCTGTCACGACCCGAAATCCCACCTTTCAGACCGTGACCGCGTCTAACGTTGAACCCGCTAGAC
>ML268090.1:0-10398 GCA_005239495.1 Nicotiana undulata
TCTTCAAAATCGCCCCCAAGAGCTCTTTTCTGTACAACAATGGTGTAAAAATAAGGTTTAAATCGCGGAATGGTTTTTATATTCCTGAACAGGCATTTCCGCTCTTGCAACCACTTAAGCGCACCTGCGCTCCCGCAGGTGCGGCCACTCGTCCGCGCCTGCGACCCCTTCACACACCGCCAAACTCCGCACCTGCGAATGCATCTTCCGCACCTGCGACCTCGCAGGTGCGACAAATTCCTCACCCCTGCGGTGCATTCTCCACTCAGCCATTCTCGCACCTGCGGAGCCTAGTCCGCTCCTGTGGGACCGCGCCTGCGGCTCCCTTTCCGCAGGTGTGAAAACACCAGCAACATCAAATCTGCAGTTTCACCAATATCACTCCAACCTTACCGTTAAACGCCCGAATTCAAACCCGAGCCCCTCGGGACCCTAACCAAACTTACCAACATCTCCCTTAACATCATTCAAACTTATTTGCACCCTAAAAACATCAAAACTAACATCAAAGCACCAAGATTACATCATATTCAAGCCTATGATTTCCAAAAACTTCCGAAACTCGCGTTTGATTAAAAGCCCAACCAAATCATCTCCGAATGACCTAAAATTTTGCGGGAAAGTCCAAAATGACCTAACGAAGCTACATCAACTCTCGGAATCCCATTCCGACCCTCGGATCAAAATCTCGCCTATCAACCGGAATTCGCCAAAATACTAACTTCGCCAATTCAAGCCTAATTCTACATCGGGCATCCTAAAAATATTCTGATCACACTCCTAAGTCCCAAATCACCTAACGAAGCTATCCGAATCATAAAATACGCATTCCAAGGTCGTTTACCAATAAGTCAACTCTTAGTTGACTTTTCCCATTTTAAGGCTGTTCTTAAGGACTAAGTGACTAAATTCTCATTTAACCATTTCGATTTCAAGCCTATCAACTCTAACACATAAATAATAGAGTAACCAACATGTAATAAGCCACTAACAACAGTTATAATGTAGGTTTCGCGTAATGAGCGACCGGGTCGTTACAAGAGTGTTAAAGAAAAATGGGTGATGTCGTGCCGTATTGTGAGTGTTAATTCACGAAGAGTGATGCCGTGCCATATTGTGAGTGTTAATGAACGAAAGGTGATTCCGTGCCATGTTACGAGAGTTAATGCACAAAGGGTGATTTTGTGCCGTATCTATTGATTTATATTGTGAGGTCGAGAGTAAAAGTACGACGGGTGATGCCGTGCAGTACCATTGTTTCATTGTGAGGTTAAGAGTAAAAGCATGAAGGGTGATGCCGTGCAATTTTTGTTTATCGTGTTTACTTGTTTACATTAGTTAAAGGCATATTGAGTGGTCTGGTTATCATTTTCGATGTATCTCTTATATCTTGTACCCACTTTAGCATGCCCCCCTCGCAATAGTACATGTGTAGCTGTTATTTGTTTTCATCTTGTACATATACTTTTATCTGCATAGTTTTATTATGTGGGTGTCTTGTCATAGCCTCGTCATTACTTCGTCGAGGTTAGGCTCGACACTTACCGGTACATGGGGTCGGTTGTACTCATACTACACTCTACACTTTTTGTGTAGATTTTGGTATCGGCCCTAGATGATTGTGAGGCTTAGCAGTTTGGACGTGCTTAAGGGAGACTCAAGGTAGATCTACTAGCGTCCATAGACATTGGAGTCCCTTTCTAGTTTCTCTATTTTACCGTTTCTTTTCATTCAGAATAGTTGTATTTCTTTCAGACTCTGTTTGTAGTAAATCTTAGAATATTGTGAGTTATGACTCCAGTTTCGAAATGTGTCAGATATTATGGGTTTTATGTTATTCCGCATTTTAGTTTCAACTTCTATTTAGCTTAATTAATTCTGTTATTGAAATTGACTAAAGTTGGCTTAAAGAATCTCTAACGTTGGCTTGCTTAGCAAGTGAAATGTTGGGCGCCATCGCGGTCCCGAAGTTGGGAATTCCGGGCCGTGACATTTTTAGCCAACATGTTGAGTTCAAACAAAGAGGTGCAACTCTTCAGAATGTCTATTATGACGGTTCACGTAAAATGGCCATTATGTAAATGGCTATTTACGTAACATAAAACCAGAATCAAAATGCGGAGAAAATTTATTTACCGTTACAAAACAGCTAATTTGGATTAAAATAATAGTACGTTAATCTTAATATTAACAAATAATTTTGGTCAAAAAAATTAATCAATCAATCAATCATTTGACCAAATCCAAATTCAAATATGAAGCTGAAGCCGAGCCGAGTGAGCGACGACAACGACGACGCAAGGCTTGCCTTCTTCTTAACTCTTTAAGATCTAGAAGAAGAGAAATTGTGTATATGTACCTATAAAAAGTCTTTTCCTCTTCCAATATGGTACAAATATCCCTTTGTCAAGGAGGGAAAATCAAAGTTTCTTTTTTCTCTCCATTTCCCACTCACCCTCTTTTAAGCTAAACTAAGCTTAAAACCCAACAATCCCTACATGGATGGGGAACAACTATGAAAAAATGCGTGATACGCAAGCAAGGATTAATTGCATCTGGATAAGTAGGTTTCCCTTTGAACTTTCCATAGTGAAATTATGTCGGATATACTCGATCAATCAGTATATTTGATATCTTTGAACCGTCGAACTTTGGTGTATACCTAGAAAACTATAAGTCACACCATCAAATCCTTAACCATCTTTGGTTCTCATTGTTGTATTCGTTTCATCCATGAACCTATCGCGGCCCAAAACTAACCCTGTTGTAATGGCGCCTATCATGGTACTAGACAACCGATACATTACCAAAACACATCGATAATCTATTTTTAAAAGATAATTCAAAGCTATTCATAATAAAACTTTCACAAGAGAGTTAAACTCAAAATAAAAGTGCGGAAAAGAAAGCCCGACATCGGGGTGTCACTAGCCATGAGCATCTACTATAACCGTCTGATAATGACAAGACTAACATCGTCTTGAAATAACCAAATACAACTAAGGGAAGATAAGGAGGAAGAAAAGTAGGGTTGCGATCGCCAGGCAACTACCTTGCTATCTCCGAAGATCCGCGGCTGAATATATCAACAACCGCTACCGTGGCCAGAAATGCCTGGATCTGCACACAAGGTGTAGGGAGTAACGTAAGTACACCAACTCGCTAAGTAACAACAGTAAATAAAGACTGAGAAGTAGTGACACGCTAAATGCAAATATGGTTCATATCTCAAAATTCAGTAAAGTACGACATGCTTTAAAACCGGAGTTTAAGTCAAATGAGCTCGTTTAAATCAAGTGCCAGTAAACTCATTTGAAAATATCATTCAATAGTTTTCAAACAAAGGCTCAATGCAGCTATGAGCACGAATGATGAAATCATATACCGCCCTCGGGAAAACATCACTTAGTCCACCCAATCACTCCAACCTCACAATCACTCATGCCTCCCAATCACTCAACACTCGTCACTCGCACTCAGTAGGTACCTGCGTTCACTGGGGGTGTGTACAGACTCCGGAGGGGCTCCTTCAGCCCAAGTGCTAAATCAATGCCCATCATGGAAAAATCAATGAAACATGCTGCGGCGTGCAACCCGGTCCCATAAATATCCTCACAAATCAGGCCATCAGCCTCACTCAGTCATAAACCTCTCCAGTCTCTTGGAATCTCAGAAAATCAAAGTATACATCCAAAAGACATTTATATGATGCATCAAATAGAGTAACAGAGACGGAGATATGATGTAAATATGCATAAACACGACTGAGTATAGATTTTCAATCAAAACAGTGAGAGGACAACAAGAAAAGACCTCTAAGGGTCCAAAAAATACTGGCATACGGCCTAGACATGACATCTAGTATGATTCACAACAAATCTTTCTAAAACGCATAAGAAGCATATAACTATAATAAGATGTTCAACTTTACAGTTATTACGGGACGACCAAAGTCACAACTACCCAACGGTGCACGCCCACACACACTTCAATTAGCATGAGCGCCACCTCCAAATAATCACATGATATAAAATTTGGGTTTTCATACCCTCAAGACTAGATTTACAACCCTTACTTACCTCAAGACGAGCAAATCTCTACTCTGCGATGCTCTTTCCCCTTGATTCGGCCTCCAAATGCTCCGAATCTATTCACAACCGGTACAATACCATCAATATACGCTAAAGGAATGAATTCCACAAGAAAAACTACCAAATTAGACTCAAAACCCGAATTGGCTCAAACCCGGCCCCCGAGCCCACGTCTCGAAATCCGACAAAATTTATAAAATTTGAAAGCCCATTCACTCACGATTATAACCATACAAAATTTATCAGAATCCGACCTCATTTGGTCCCTCAAATCCTCAATTTACACTCTCCAAAATTCCAAGCCCTAACCCCTCATTTTCACTCCTAAATCCCACTAATTAGATGATAAACAACGGGAATACACCATATATAAGAGTATTAGAGCTCAAGAAACTTACCACACTGAAACACCCTTGAATCCCTTTCAAAATCACTCCAAAATCTCCAAGAATCGGCTTGAAAATGGTTGAAATGAACAAAAATTTGCGAAGTGTTCTATTTATAGGTTCTACCCAGATTGTCACACCTGCGGCTCAAAATGCGCACATGCTGTCTCGCTTTTTCGAAACATCCTCCGCACTTGCGAAAAATCACTTAGGTCCTAAATTCCGCACCTGCGCCCCAGGTTCCGCACCTGCGGACACGCACCTGCTCATCTTCTTCCGCTTATGGGGAATTGGCCCATCTCCTCTCTTCCGGATCTACGACCTATCCTCGCACCTGCGGGCTCGCAGATGCGACCACTCCTACGCACTTGCGGACCCAGCCCTGGTCCTCTATGTCCACATCTGCGGCTACCCAAGTGCACCTACGACTCCCCATACGCAAGTGCGGGAAACACTAACAGCCACAGAAACCAGTAGAATTAGCCATCTCCCGGACCCATAATTGATCTGATAACCATTCGAAACTCACCTGAGGCCCTCGAGACCTCAACCAACCGTACTAGCAACTCATACATCAACATACAAACTTATTCGAACCTTTGAATCACTCTAAAAAATGTCAAAATACCAAATTACCCTCGGATTCAAGCGTAAGAACTTCTAAACTTCTAAATTTTGCAAACGATGCCGAAACATACCAAACCACATCTGAATGACCTCAAATTATACACGCACGTCAAAAATGACACCATGTACCTACCCCAACTTCCGAAAATCCATTCTGACTCCGATATAATATTTTCCACTGCCGACAAAAATAGCCAAATTTTCAACTTTCGCTAATTCAAGCCTAATTCTACTACAGACCTCCAACTCACATTTCGGACGCGCTTTGAAGTCCAAAATCAACTAATGGATCTAATGGAACCATCATAATTCGAATCCGAGACTATTTATATATAAGTCAACATCCAATTAACTTTTCCAACTTAAACTTCTAAATATGAGACTAAATGTCTCATCACACTCCGAAACGACTCCGGACCCTATCCAACTAACACGGTATATCAATATAGCTGAAAAGCACAAAAGAAGCAGAAATGGGGGAAATCGAGGCTATAACTCTCAAAATGACCGGCCGGGTCATTACAGTCAACCACCTGGTTTCATAAGTGCGTAGAGAAATGGACTTACGAAATTCTCCTTGAAGCAACTAACACTTCACACTTACATAGGTTATTCCTAAACATGCCATCCCATATATACATTATTTGAGATACCCCGTATCAAATATATAAACCATTAAAAAGCCTTAATGGTTTATCCTTGGTACTGAACATTGTCTCATCAAGAGAATAGACCAGAAGTTTAGTTAACAATGTTGAACCATCATTAATGACTTTGTTGATCTCCTTGAACCTAGATCTTGGGATCTCCAGTCTTCTATGTAGAGTTACTGCCACAATGACTTGTCATCGGCCATATTTCTATTCCCCTCGATGATTTCTCAACTACCTATTTAGTTAGGCCTTTCGTAAGTGGATCTGACACATTATCGCTTTAATTTACATAGTCAATTGTGATAATTCCTCTAGACAGTAATTGCCTAACGATTTTATGTCTTCGTCGTATATGAGAGATTTACCATTATACATAACGCTCCCAACCCTTCCAGTTTCCACTTGACTATCGCAATGTATACATATTGGGGCCAACGATTTGGGCCAAAATGGAATATCTTCCAAGAAATTTCAGAGCCAGTCAGCTTCTTCACCGGCTTTATCTAGGGCTATGAACCCATCCTTCATTATAGAGCAGTCAATACAAGTTTGTTTGAACCGGTGATCCAATTTACATCACAATATTCTTCAATCACCACGCACACACACACACACACACACACACACACACACACACACACATATATATATATATATATATATATATATATATATATATTGTACTGTAAAGCAAAGTCCTAGGTATATTCTAAATATCCCCAAAGTCGTTTCATTGTCATCCAATGAGATTGAGCTGGACTACTCGTGTATCGACTCAATTTACTTATATCATAAGCTACATATGGTCGTGTACAATTATGGCATACATTAAACATCCAAACACATGAGCATAATCCAATTGTGATATGCTTTGGCTTTTGTTCTTTGCTAGTGCAAGATTCACGTCAATTGGAGTCATTGAAACTTTAATATCTAAGTGGTTGAATTTTCCAAGTACTGTTTTAATATAATGAGCTTGAGACAAGACAATTCCAGACCTGAGGAGTCTTATGGATCTTAATACCCAGAATTAAATCAGCAACTCCAAAGTCCTTCATATCAAACTTGCTAGTTAGCATACGCTTAGTCGCATTTATGTTGGCAATGTCATTACTCATTATCAGCATATCATCCACATTTATGAAAACAATGACTATATGATTTTTATCATATTCATTTATCTTAAAACCATTTGACAATATTGTCTGGTCAAATTTTGCATGACACTGTTTGGGAGCTTGTTTTAGTCCATAAAGGGACTTAAAAAGTCTACATACCTTCTTTTCTCTATCTGGACCCACAAACCCTTCAGGTTGTTCCATGTAGATTTATTCCTCCAAATCTCCATGTAAGAAGGCCGTCTTAATGTCCATTTGATGAATTTCAAGACCATAAACCGCATCTAATGCTACTAATATTCACGCGGACATAATTCTTGTAATTGGAGAGTCAATATAAAAAATAGTCAAGACATTCTTGTTGCCTATACCCTTTGACCACAAGTCTTCCCTTATATTTATCAATAGTGCCATCATCTTTCATTTTCTTCTTAAAAATCAATTTAGAACCCAACGGTTTATTTCCAGGAGGAAGATCAACTAATTCTCATCTATGGTTGTTCAATATGGATTCTATTTCACTATTGACTGCCTCTTTCCAAAATAATGATTTTGAAGAAGATATAGCTTCTTTAAATGTTTGAGGCTCATTTTCCAATAATAAAGTTACAAAATCTGGTTCAAACGAAGTAGACATTCTTTGACGTTTACTACGTCTTGGATCCTCCTGATTAGATGTACATTCTTTTGTTTCTTCCCGAGGTCGTTTAGAACCTTCACCAATCGATACACATTCCTTTTTATACGGATATATATTTTCGAAGAACTTAGTTGTAACGACCCAGCCGGTCGTTTTGCGTATCAGGGTCCCGTTCCTTAAATGAAACCTTCCATAGCGGCTATTTGTGCTTTATGACTCGCAGGAGCGGGTGGTCCGGGATTTGGGAATGATTTGGATTGTTTAGGAACACTTGGTTCCTTAAGGGTGGCCTATTTGGCCAAGTTTGACTTCGGTCAACATTTTGAGCAAACGACCTCGGAATCGAGTTTTGACAGCTCCAGTAGCTCCGTATGATGATTTTGGACTTGGGCATATGTTCGGCTCGAATTTATGATGACCCGGGAGCATTTCGGCGCCCGAAATGGAAATCGGGATTTCCTTAAGTTTAGAATTTGGCATGGAACGGGACTTCATGCTATCGAGGTCCGAATGGAATTTCGGGACCGGCAATAGTTCTGTATTGTCATTTATGACTTGTCTGCAAAATTTGGGGTCATTCCGAGTAGTATAGACCCATCCGGCGTAATGTAGCGAATTCTAGAATTCTTAAGTTCTTAAGTTTGAATAATTTGGTTTTGGGATTGAATTTCGAGTTCCGTTGTTGCTTTTCATGTTCCAGAAGTTTGAGCGAGTCCATATCATGAATACAGACTTGCCGGTACTTTTGTACGGGGTCCCGAGGGGCTCGGGGATGTTTTAGACCCCCGGGAGCTAAGTTGGAAAAACTAGAAATTTCTCTATGTGGTTTCCTTCTCTGCGATCGTAGAAGGTGGGTTGCGATTGCGGAGAAGGGTTTTGCTGGGCTGCTGATTGTTCTATGCGATCGCAGCCTTCCCCTTGCGATCGCATAGGTCCGGGCCCCAAAGCTTCGCGATCGCAGCCCTTTCACATGATCGCATTGAATCGCAGTTGGGCCGGGTGAAATTGTTCATCGCGATCGCAGGACCTCTGCCACGATCACAGAGGTCAGACCAGATGGTCTTCGCGATCGCAGGACCTCTGATACGATCGCAGAGGTAAGTCCGGTTGCCCTTCGCGATCGCAGGCCTAGTGTCGCGATCGTAGTTAAGCTTTTCCTAGGCAGTATTTAAATGCCCAATTACGGGTTTTCTTCTTCATTTTCAATACCCAACCTCCATTAAAGCTCCTCAAAGCTAGGGAAAAGCTGTCCAAGGTCAATTTCCTCAAGGTTAGTATAATTCCCTCTCTAAATTCATGGATTTATTATGGAAATCTAACTAGTTATCTATTAAAATATCAAAAAATCATGAAATTTTGTAGAAATTTCTAGGGCTATGATAATTCGTGAATTATCCCTTTTTAGCCATGAATTCCTAAATAAATTATATAATTACGATCCTTGGACTTCGGGTAATTCATTCCTTCGAGAATAATCAAAATCCGAACGCGTGGGCCTAGGGTCGAAATTTCAAAAACCTTCAAGAATACTATATTTTGGGATTTCTTGTTAATTCTTATTCTTGGAGCATAAATTGATTCAATTATGCTATGTGTGGCTACCTGTGAGCCGTCGAGGGTAGTTTCAGAATTTCGGGCGCATCTTTTGATCCGGTCCTTGGTCCGAGGAGTGCTTTTATCGAGGTGAGTCTCCTTTCTAACCTCGTAAGAGGGAAATTGTCCCTCTAGGTAACCTTGTTTGCTATGTGATCTTGTTTTGGGGCTACGCACACACCAAGTGACGAGAGTCCGTACATAGTGGCTATTACTGCTTCGTTCGGGTAGCTAAGACACATCATGCTCATTTTTTTCCCCTGTTGTAGCATAGATATGACTTGTATACTTGTGTGATTGGTATTGTTATCTTTGAACGTTGTGATACTTGGCTTGATTTAAGTGTGATAAGAAAATCACGGCAGAGTGATGATTGATTATGTTATGGGATTGGACCGTACGCCACGGTAGAGTGATGATTGATTATATTATGGGATCGGGCTGTACGCCACGGCAGAGTGATGATTGATTATATTATGGGATCGGGCCGTACGCCACGGCGAGATTGAGACTACCATGGTTGGATCGGTCGTATGCCACGGCGAGATTGAGACTACTAGGGTGGGATCGGGTCGTACGCCACGGCAGAGTGATGATTGATTATATTATGGGATCGGGTCGTACGCCACGGCGAGATTGAGACTACCATGGTTGGATTGGTCGTATGCCACGGCGAGATTGAGACTACTAGGGTGGGATCGGTCCGTACGCCACGGTGAGATTGAGACTACTAGGGTGGGATCGGGTCGTACGCCACGACGAGATTGAGACTACTAGGGTGGGATCGGGCCGTACGCCACGGTGACATAGAGACTACCAGGGTGGGATCGGGCCGTACTCCACGACGGATATCAACTTGTTTGATTTGAGACTGTTATTTGATGCCGGATATTGATGTACTTGATTATTTGTTTTACTTGCCTACAGTTTTCTCTACATCCTGCTTACCTTACGACTGTTGGACCTTAGTGAGTATCGAGCCGACCTCTCGTCACTACTTATTCGAGATTAGACGGGATACTCACTGGGTACCTATTTATATATATGTACTCATACTGCACTTTCTTTCCTTTTCTGTACTTGATTGTACAGGTCCGGAGGCTGGTCCATTTGATTTTCAGGCCGGTGCCAGATATTGATAGCGTGGTCATACTTCACGGTGAGCTACTTTCCTGGCGACTTCCTGGTAGCACCCTGGAGTTTCTATTGTTATGCTCTCCGTCTATTTCATTCAGACTGAGACCCTGTATATGTTGTAGTCATTGTATATTCAGTAGTTTCCCGTGACAC
>MDKH01177130.1:0-11012 GCA_005239495.1 Nicotiana undulata
AGTATTCCAGTAGTTAGTCCATGGGATTGTGACACCCCGGTTTTGGGATTGTTCGTTGTAGATGTCTTGTTATTTCATTTTGAGTTTCTCGAAGATATTATTATTATTTCTCTGCTGTGAAACAATTGAAGGGATTTGGAAGGTTCAGTAAAGTTTTGAGAGTTTCTAGTGTGGGAAGTTTTACGTTATTTATGTTTATCATGTCTTTATTCTTCGCATTCCTAAAGTTTTCGTTATCTTTATTAAGAAATGCTTACAGAAATTTGTTGAAAGTGACGAACTACCGTTTCGCTCAGTTTTAAATGATTCTAAATTGCTATTGCAAGTTATACGTTGGCTGGCCTAGCGGGTTCAACATTAGGCGCAATCACGGCCCAAAGGGTGGGAATTTGGGTCGTGACAATTATTTTCTAAGGTTGGGACCTCAGAATTTATTTCCGGGCATACGCCCAAGTCCCATATTTTACTGCGGACCTCCAGGGATCGTCAGAACACATAACCGTGTACGTTTTCTCAAAATGTTGACCAAAGTCAACTATAATCAAATTTTAACTCTAGAAATTACTATTTCTCATATTTTCACATAAAAGCTTTTCGGTTTCACGCTCGGATTGTACACGCAAATCGAGGTATTTAAAATTAGTCCTTTTTATGGCTAATAAGCCTAGAATTAGGTCTAATGTCTTAAAATGGCCCCTTGGGTCATCACAATCTCCACCTCTAAAACAAACGTTCGTCCTCGAACGGACATAGAAAATTACCTGAATTGGCAAACAAGTGTGGATATCTACTTTGCATGTCCGACTCAGACTCCCAAGTAACTGCCTCAACGGGCTGGCCTTTCCACTACACTCGGATTGAAGGATAACTCTAACACCTCAATTGACGAACTTGCCGGCCTAAAATGGCTACCGGCTCCTCCTCATAAGTCAAGTCTTTGTCAATTGGACAGAGCTACAATCTAACACGTGGGACGGGTCACCGTGATATTTTCGGGGCATAGGCACGTGGAATACCGGATGAAATGCGGATAACCCTGGAGGCAACTGATCGGCTCCCGCCTATACCACTAAAGAGTAGCAAGTACGGGGGTCAATGCAGCTTTTACCCGAAGGGTCGGCTTCGATTTCCACAGGGAGCTATATATGTTGGAGTCGAGTGTCTAAGTGATCTAGTAGTGTGTTGTGTTCTCAATTGCACTTCTCATAAAAAGGGTTTGCAATTATACTATGGTTTTAGCCTAATTGAAATTATGAACTAGCTAACTAAAATCATTTTGAAGGTTTTCTCAGTTGATAAAAGGGACTAGGGTTGTGACTTCATCCTAGGTGAGCAATTAACGGGTCCAAAATCTAGAATGAGATTGTGAAACAGGGATTTATGACATAACCTCATGCTAATGCACTCACCCACTGCCTCTCGGTAATATGGGTAACTTTTCCCAAATTGGCTTTCTCAAGCACAATTAGGTGTTTCCATGAACCGCACGAATTGGCTCAAATCGGGTGTAGCTATCTCTAGAATCCACCCTTTTACTGGGGCTATCAACCTCTTGAGCTCACCCCAATATTTTTTTAGCTTAATTACCTAGACTTGGGTCATCTTTCTCAAGAGTGACCCTAGTCATAAAGGCTTGACATAGTGTTTGCAACCACTATATTTGAGATTTATGCACAAATCAAGCTAAATATCAAATACATATACATATAATCACTCTAAAATTGGAAACTCATTAAGTACACACACTAGGGTTGGGTCACAACCCTAGCTAATGGGTCTAGCTACTCGTGAATGAAGAAGAAACACAAGTAGAAGATGGATTTAAGCTCATAATTGTGATTTACAAGATACTAGTTGAAGCACTAATGTTAAAACTATGCTAAAATAACTCAAAATGGAAAAAAAAGTACTATTCACGTGTTCTCTAAACGGCTGATGCCCTAAAAATGAAGAAAAGATCTATTTATACATGGCTAAAAATACTGGAAAAAAATACCCCTACGGAGAATCCGCTCCCAGCGGATTTATGAGCGTTGGGGCGAAGAGACTTCCACTGCAGCCGATTAATGACCGCTGCAGCGGTTTTGCACTTTCCAGTTCTCTAATTCTTCAACTTCGCGCCCAGCGAAATATTGAAGCGTTGCTACTGTGGCTGGAGCGCGGCAGCGGAATAATACCGCTGACCGCGGAATCATGAAGTCCCAATTTTCCCATTCTCTGAAGTTTAACGCGTCCAGCGAATAATTGAGCGCTGCAGCGTTGGATAGACTGCTGCAGCGGAAAAGTGGCACGGACGGCGCTTTGAAAGGCCTTAAAACAAAGCTCTTTGAAGTTTGCAGCGTGGCAGCGAAGAGAAATCCGCTGCAGCTATGGGACAAACGCTGCAGCGGAAATATGAGCGCTGCAGCGATTTAGCTGGGTCCTAGAACTTTGCAAGTTCTGCTTCTTTTTTAGGTCTTTTGGATGAATATTTACAAATCTACTCAGTTCCTGCAATTCAAACCACTTGCATCAAAATGTGGGGTTAGTTAAGCCAATATTTGCCTAAAACCCCTAAGAAAATGGGGGAAAATAGTAGTATAAATCATCAACGCAAGTCTATAAGCTACCTCCCCCGCCATATCAAGAATCTTAAATGGCTCGATATATCTTGGGTTCAACTTACCCTTCTTTCCAAATCTCATAAAGCCCTTCATGGGCGATACCCGAAGCAACACTCTCTCTCCAACCATGAATGCCACATCACGAACCTTACGATCGGCATAACTCTTTTGCCTAGACTGAGCTGCAGGAAGTCTCTCCTGAATAATGTTGACCTTGTCTAAGGCCTCCTGAACTAAGTCTGTACCCAGAAACCGAGCCTCTCAAGGTTCAAACCACCCTACTGGCGATCTGCACCGTCTACCATATAATGCCTCATAAGGATCCATTTGAATTCTCGACTGATAACTATTATTATAAGCAAACTCCGCTTACGGCAAGAACTGATCCCAAGAACCTCCAAAGTCAATAATACAAGCGTGGAGCATATCCTCCAAAATCTGAATGGTACGCTCGGACTGCCCGTCAGTCTGACGATGAAATGTTGTGCTCAACTCCACTCCGGTACACAACTCACGCTGAACTGCCCTCTAAAAAGTGCGAAGTAAACTGCGTACCCCGGTCAGAAATGATAGACATGGGCACACCATGAAGGCGAACAATCTCCCAAATATATAACTCAGCCAACCGCTCTGAAGTATAAGTACTTGTCATAGGAATGAAATGTGCTGATTATCCACAATAACCCAAACTGCGTCATATTTCCTCTAAGTCCGTGGGAGCTCAACAACGAAGTCCATAGTGATACGCTCCCACTTCCACTCAAGAATCTCTATCTGCTGGAGCAAACCGCCGGGTCTCTGATGCTCATATTTTTACCTGCTGACAATTTAAGCAATGAGCCACATACACAACTATGTCCCTTTTCATCCTTCTCCACCAATAATGCTGCCTCAAGTTCTGGTACATTTTGGTTGCACCTTGGTGTATGGAGTACTTAGAATTGTGAGCCTCCTCAAGGTTCAACTCATGAAGGCCATAAACATTAGGCACACATATATGACCCTGCATCCTCAAAACACCATCATCTCTAACTATAACCTTCTTGGAACCACCGCGCCGAACTGTGTCCCTAAGAACCATCATATACAAGTCATCATTTTGCCGCTCTCGGATACGCTCAATTAGAGAAGATCGAGCGAATGTACAAGCTAGAACACTGCTGGGCGAAATATCCAACCTCACGAACTGATTAGCCAACGTCTGAATGTCTGAAGCTAATGGTCTCTCACCGACTGGAATATACGCAAGGCTGCCCATATGTCACGACCCAAATTTCCCTATGTTGGGTATCGTGATGGCACCTAGTCTTAGGGACTAGGTAAGCCTAACATTTATAGAATAACAACAATAATAAAGGAAATCTACAGTCTTGACATGGAAATCTTGACAGAATTTACATTTTCCCCCAAAACTGGTAGCACAAGTCATAAGCTCTACGAAATCTTATACAACTTCTAAATACAACTGTTTGGAAATAAATAAGAATAGCTGGATAAAAGTAGGAAGGTGACTCTAAAGCCTGCGAACGCAACAGCTGGTTTACCTTGAGTCTCCTCGACACGATCCGCGCAGCTACTATCAACCAATGTCTGGATCTGCACAAAAATGTGCAGAAGTGTAGTATGAGCACACCACAGAGGTGCCCAGTAAGTATCAAGACTAACCTCGATGAAGTAGTGACGAGGGCTAGCCAAGACACCACTGGTCTAATAAAAGAAACAGACATAAATATGGGAAATGGCAAAATATGAAATCTGTCTAATGACTACACAATATAGTAACCAAAAGAACAACTACAATACAGAAGGCAATGCAGCAAACAACAACGGGGCAGCATAGTAATACACAGAAGGATGGACAAAACACAAGTCAAAAGCCGAAATCACCACACAATAAGAATACTAGTAACTCCACACTGCAACAATATCTACCTCAAATCTTAGCTAACAACTCCAAATAACTTAGTAAAAACTTCGAATATAACCTTTCACCCACAAGTTTTAGTTGAAAACCTTAAAATACATTCATTTCAAAATAGGGAACTTCCTTTGAAAGGTACTTACCCTAAATACATATGCATACTTTGCAGAAAGAAAACCCTTAAATGTAAATCCTTCACGATAAACGTTTTTTTAAAATATACTTTCCCAATAACTGTCTTTCAATCATAGCCTTCTCTGAGAATAAATGTTTTTCAGTTATGCCTTTAGAGATAATAGCCATTAAACTACACATTTCCAATAAGTATCCTTCAAACACAGATTCGTCGAGATAAAGCCACCGGGATCTCCATCACATAGATCATAATTAGTCATGCGGTACAGGGGGGATAACAAGTCATGTCAATAATGAAGTAAGGGGAAATGTGAATATCCAAATTGAAACAACGGAATTAATAACACTAAAACAAGTGCAGAAAATACCAAACAAAAAACAACGGAAATAATAATACAAAGACAAGTGCACGACATCACCCTTCGTGATTTTACTCTCATTCTCACCATAAATCGATAGAAATGGCACGACATCACCCTTCGTGCTTTTACTCTCATCCTCACCAAATAATAATAGAATCGGCACGGCATCACCCTTCGTGCGTTTACTCTCAATAATATGGCACAGCATCACCCTTCGTGCTTTTACACTCTTTACTCCCATGATAATGAATATGAAATGGCACGGCATCACCCTTCGTGCTTTACACTCTTCCTTACATGATAATGAATATGAAACAATGGCACGACATCACCCTTCGTGCTTTACACTCTTTCCTCACATGATAATGAATATGAAATGGCACTGCATCACCCTTCGTGCTTTACACTCTTTCTCACCCAAACAAATGAATTGATAGCATTCGACAAGGGAAGCAACATCATAAACAACAACAGAAACCATACTATCCCGGAAAGGGAGTCAACAATGAAAATTATATCATCAACAACATGAACAATAACAGAAACCACACTGTCCTGGCAAGGGAGTCAACAATGAAAACTATATCACCAACAACATGAACAATAATAGAAACCACACTGTCCCGTCAAGGGAGTCAACAATGAAACCTATATCACCAACAACATGAACAATACTAGAAACCACGTTGTCCCGCCAAGGGAGTGAACAATGAAAACAATATCATCAATAGCATGAATGATTATCGAACTAAACCTAGTTAGTACTTAAGGAAAAATCATATAAATCACAGTGTAATACGTACGGGCATGCTTGACACCAACGAATGGATGTTCCAACTACGGTTAAACAATTATAGGGCTAGATAATACTAATTCTAGTCAATTAGGCAGTTTATGAAGAAAATATAGCATGGTGATAGGAGGGGTAAAATATCCAGTTAAGTCAATTAAGATCAAATAGACAACGAAGAATCTAAAAGCAAGTAATTGTAATTTAAGTAGGAAATGATGAAATTAGCAATCAAGGACTTGAATGTAACAATTACAATCCATACACATGTAATATAAGGACCTACGAATCCTAAAAGGGCCAACCTATTTGCAAATAAGTACGGGTACGCACTCGTCACCTCACGTACACGGGCTACAATCAACAAAGAATACTGAATCCTAAGGGGTACTTCCCCACACAAGGTTAGGCAAGATACTTACCTCGACTGCGATAACCCGGTACTCTAAAATGAACTTCTCATGTGAAAAGACCTCCGGACGGCTCAAAATCAACTAAAACAGCTTTAAAATACACATAAACGTATAAGGAACTATTCAGAATAATAAAGTTTCAATCTTTACAAAAATATAAAAATCAACACAAAAGTCGAGCCTGAGCACGCACCTCGGAAACCGAATTTTTTTACAAAATTCAATTACCCATTCCGATACGAGTTCAACCATACAAAATTTATCAAATTCCGATATCATTTGGTCCCTCAAATCATGATTTTTCAATTTTGAAATTTCTTTCATAAACCCACCATTTCCCCAACTCAAAATACAAATTAAATGGTAAAAACAAGGACTAATTCATGGAATATAATTAATTCTAGTTGAAGAACACTTACCCATTTGATTTGTGTGAAAAACCCTCAAAGAATCGCCAAGAACCGAGCTCTAAAAGTCAAAATGTGATAAGCATGGCTTAACCCTCGTTTTTGAAAACTTATATTCTGCCCAGGTTTTTTTAAAGCATCACGATCGCGTGAAATTATTTGCGATCGCGTAGAGGAAAAATATCACTGGCAAAAAATGCTTTATGCGATCGTGAAGGCACATACGCGATCGCGTGTAAAAAGTCATCTGCTGCCCCCAACGCCACACTACGCAATTGCGAAGAATGGAATGCGATCGCATATAAGAGATAAATCTGTTTCCCCTGCTGGAACACTATGCGAACGCGATTGTGAAGATGCGGTCGCGAAGGAGGAGGAAGTAGGCTTCCGCGATCGCGAACATGACGATGCGATCACATTGAAGGAAAGTCTGGGCAAGTCAAAGAGACACTATGCGATCGCGACTATTACTATGCGATCGCATAGAAGGAACCCAGAAGACAAGTTCAGCAG
The DNA here is from genome assembly GCA_005239495.1 of Nicotiana undulata. Lineage (NCBI taxonomy): Eukaryota > Viridiplantae > Streptophyta > Magnoliopsida > Solanales > Solanaceae > Nicotiana > Nicotiana undulata. Next base: position 7,145 of record MDKH01177130.1, read on the forward strand.
TAGAAAAATAAGGAAAATTGACCTGAAGCCTATCCGAACAACGCCCGAGGCCCCCGGGACCCCGTCTAATCACACAAACAAGTCATATAACCTAACAAGTACTCGTTCGAGGTTTCACAACACATAAAACAACACCAAAACGACAATCAAACCAAAAATCAAACTTATGAATTTTCAAAACTTCAAATATCAAAACTTGTGCCGAAACCTATCAATTCAACCCGGAATGACGTGAAATTTTGCAGACAAATCATAAATGACATGACGTACCTACATCCACTCCCAGCATTCCATTCCGAGCCCGATATCAAAATTTCACCTATCGGCCTAAATCGTCGAAATGCTAACTTTCGCCAAATTACCTCAAATCACTATACGGACCTCCAAAACCAATTCCGGACGCACGCCTAAGTCCAAAATCATCATACGAAGCTGTTGGCATTAACCAAAACTCATTCTGAGACCGTTTACACAAAAGTCAAACCTCCGATCAACTTCCATCACTTAAGCTTCAAAAATTGAAATTTGCCTCCCAATTCGACTCCGGATTATCCGGTAACTGAATCCAACCACGCACGCAGGTCGGTATACCCAATGTGAAGTTTTTTCATGCCCTTACACCACCGAACGGAGTTTATATTCTCAAAACGACCGGCGGGTCGTTACACCATACTCACCGCCTTTCTACTCAATGCATCGGCCGCCACGTTGGCCTTCCCAGCGTGATATAATATAGTGACATCATAATCCTTAGGTAACTCAAACCATCTCCGCTGTCTCAAATTTAGATCGTTTTTCTTGAATATGTACTAGAGACTGCGAATGTCAGTGAAAACCTCACACGACACGCCATAAAGATAGTGCCTCCAAATGTTCTATGCATGAACCATGGCTGCCAACTCTAATAATTATTCTCATGGACTTTCAGCTGTCGAGACGCATATGCAATCACCCTGCCATCCTGCATCAATACTTCTCCAAGTCCAACTCGGGAAGCATCACAATATAGCGTGAAAAAACCCCGAACCTGATGGTAACACCAACACCGGTGTTGAAGTCAAGGATATCTTGAGCTTCTGAAAGCTCGCTTCGCACCCGTCTGACCATTTAAATGGGGGCCCTTTCTGAGTCAATTTAGTCATCGGGGATGCTATGGATGAAAACCCCTCCACAAAGCGATGGTAGTAACCCGCCAAACCCAAGAAGCTCCTGATCTCCGTGGACGTAGTGGGTCTAGGACAGTTCTTGACTGCCTCTATTTTCTTAATGGTTGTTCATAGCCAATTACAGAATTATCAAATAGCTTCACGTTAACAATAATCTCCTTTCAAAAAAAAAACCTTCACAATACTGATAACGAGATACGATGCTTGAAGACCTCGTAATTATATACCCCAATTAACGTGTCTCATTTAACGCCACATGGGCGGGCACCTCCCTCGTAGGTTAAAGTTCAATAATTATAGTACGAATTTGGAAAATTATGCACAGATAATTGATTTATTATTATTATTATTATTATTATTATTATTATTATTATTATTATTATTATTATTATTATATACAAATTTTTTTGAATAAACCTAACAGGCATGGCTCCCTACTAGTACTATAGTACAAATTATAATTTCACAAGGGAGAATTTAAACACAAGAATTTTCATCACAAGGATCTCTTTCTTACATAACTCCACCGCGCCTCGTAGCCCAATTTAAACATATCGAATCATATTAAAATGCGAGGATCTCACCCTCAATTCTGAATCACGAGTAGTACGCATATCATGCCAATCGAAACCTTCCATTTCCTTCCTTTAAATATTTTCCATTTAAACATAATTACAACACGTAATGATAGATATAGCTATCTCCGTATGATTTCTCAATACAAGTATTCACATAAGTAGATTTTAGATTTACAAAGCTCGCCCGAGAGTGGAGCATGTTAGGAGGACTTTCTTAGATACGCATAACCGAATCAAGTTAAGGAAATTATCACTTTATAATAACTAGAGCTTGTTCTTGTAATAGCACCATTTGATGTAACGACCTCAGCCATACCATAGAAAATATATTAACAGGATGGGTCTCCACCTCTAGGAATCTGACCTCCACCTTCGACATTCCGACCCCTTTTTCCCTAGTTGGTCATGTAAGTTGAGTTGTAACTGCAATGGGGCACGTAGCCTGAGTGCTCTGATGAAATTTATCAACTGCTCATACCGCATTTATACCAAATAACTAGAATAATAGTTGGAGGAATCTTGTAGCGATGGTGCATTGAAAGAACTCATTGAAGCACCACGAGTAATCAAATATATGGACTGGGATGGTAGGTTGCCCGAGCCCCTGCCGAAATAATTTGTTGTTGCAAAGCAAATCCACTGAATCTTTTAGAACCTCGAGACCTCTTAGTCTCCTTAGCTTCCTCGTTTCCTCATCCCGGACAAATTCTAACATCTAAGCAATTTCTACCACTAGTCGAAATGAAGTATCAACTTGCCCTGAGTCGTACAAAAATTTATGATCAGAATTGAGTCCTTTAATGAGTCTGTGGTCTTGCTCTCTGGCTATATGAACCGAAGTAGGAGTATGACGGGCTAACTTATCGAACTTGATGGCATATTCTGACATTGTCATGGTGACCTAACGCAACCATTCAAACCCTATGCGCCACGCATTATGGAGATTCCGAGAAACAAACTCTTTCAGAAGCATTTATGATAACTAAGTCAAGTAGATGGTGTTGCAATGGCTGGTCGCCCTCTTCGTAGGCTTACAACAAACACTGGCGGCCAATTTCTTCTTTTACTATGTTGACCCAACACTGTTGAGCTACCCCATTTATTCATATCCTCTTCGTTATTCTTTGGGGTAACTTTTATACTTATTGATGCACAATGATCCCAAAGGTAAGTGTTGACCCAAGTCACTGCATGGTTTTGAAGATTGACAAATGTCTACCAAGTTGAACCAGGTCCAACAGGCTATCATAGTGAAACAGACTCATTGGCACGCGAAGAGTCCATACGTAGGAGATAACATGTTATGTGAATTATCTGGGAACTAAGAGGTTGTCTCCTAAAGCGAAAAGGTTGAAAATTGATAAGAGGTTAGAGTTTGAATTCAGCAAGGATAGTAACAAAGGAAGGAAGTTGAGTTTAATACAAATTCTTCCACCAAGGAAGAGTTGCATCAGATTTAAACAAGAACATCTCAACTACTGGAGCTATATAATGTTGAAGTATTTCTACTGAAGACATCGCACAAAGGCAGAAGCGAAACAAGGAATTGAAAGCAAAATTCCCAGGGACATTTTGCAAGCAGAATCCTTGTGCGACACAAAGGCTACTGACCAGCTAGAAGAACCAGTTTCATCTGTTTGTTTATTGAGTCTAGTTGGTTGTAGTAGGTGATTTAATATTGTATCTTTTCAGCTTTCTTAGAAGCAATTGTAATAGGTACACACTGTTCAAGTTAGATTTAACTTGAAGCTTGTCGCAATTATCTAGAGGCTAGGTTGCTACAAAAGGATTAGAGTTAGTCCTAGGTTTACAAAAGAGTTTATTTTGTAAATGTTGTTTGGCTCAGAGTTGTAGTGAAGAGTTTGTGAAAATCCTACTGAGGAGTAGGTCGTGGTTTTTTCACCTTTTGAGCCAGGTGTTTTCCACGTAAAAATCTCTGTGTTTTTACTTTACTGCATTTATTATTCCGCAACAGTAGAAGTTGGAACACCAAGAAGAACCAGGTTCTTCTACCAAGACAACACTCGAAAAATTATACACCACACAAATCACCCCCCTCTAGTGTGGTATTGAAGTATAAAACATCAATTGGTATCAGAGCGGGTTATCCTTAAAAAGGCTAAC